>VXBL01006296.1:177133-231396 GCA_013400195.1 Aramus guarauna | reverse complement strand
CTTTTTTTTTTTTTTTCTTTTTTTTTTTTCCATAGTATATATATTTTAGGAAAAGATGCTGAATTTCACAGAGGAAACAAATACATTCAAGAAGCAACAGAATAATCACTCTTCCCAGGACTGTGAACTCTAATTTTTGTCTCTTCTGCTTGTAGTGTAGCACCATGGCCTACGGCTCAGGTATCACACATTCCCTAACAGGGTGTCTGAAGCTGGGACAAGGCTAGTTATAACATGGTTCTCTGCATGTTATACCTGGTGGTTTTTATAAGAAAATAAATGAAACCTTCATTTTCCAAATTGTACTGGCTGAACAACCAGGGTTGTATTTTATCTTCCTTGAGCTCAGTTCAGCATCTCTTAAAGTCAGTGAGAATGTTTTCACTGTATGTTGAAATAAATCACAATGAAGCAATAATTATCCACAATTGCTTGAAAGCTGAGACTTCTGTTATGTTCCCCAGATATCAAGAGAGCTTTCTGCTATGTTTCTCAGTTTCATGTTTTTCTACTGCCCTGCATCCAACTCTGTTCTTGTAGCCAAAATTCCAGCATAATTTTTTCTGTTAAAGGCAAGGGATCATTCTTCTAGGGAGGTTTCATTTCTCTCCGTGGTATCTTAGCTGTTGACAAAGTCAATGTTCTTTGAGGAGTTTGGGCTCCACACCTACTTCCTTCAGGGCAGGAATAAACTTCCTACAGAAGTCACTGCTGGGGGTGGTGGGACAGGCCCTGAATGGTGAAGCTTCTTGATTCCCACCCCAGGGAGCCCTGGTTGCTCCTGGCCCCCAGTCCCTATGGTGCCCTGGCAGCAATCTTGTCTTGATGTAACTCACCATTAATCTTGTTCTACTTCTGCTTGAAATAGTAAAGAGCTCCAAAAATTTGATGGTCCTATTATCTTTCTTGAGAAAAAATAATTTAATTTGAAGTATTTCCTCATGATTACTTTCTTTCTCCAAGTTACTCCAATTTCATGAGCACATAACTTTAATTCCTAGCCTTGAAGTAAATCTGATTCATCAGTAGCAATCTTATCTATCTCCCTCCTGCAAACACAGAATCCAGAAGCAAATTGTTCAGATAAGAGTAGAATTCATATGTGTATCAAATACAGTCAGTCCTGCAGGAACTACCAAATATCTTTCTATATACAAGAGGCAGAGCTCTCAATGGAAAGCTAAAACACATTACCAGCTTTTTATGTACTCCCCAAGAGCCCTGGAGAGGAATCTGAGGATCAATATGCTATTTGACCCCCTGGGTGTGCACAAGACCTTTCCTGCCTTGTGCTGGTCAAGCAAAAATTCTATTTTTATATATCCTCCCTACTTTACCAGCTCCCGTACTGTCCCATGCACAGGTGGCAATTTCTGTTGATCATTGGATATCATGGAGCAATGTGTTGGGGACTTACATGTTACCAGACTATGCCTATATACCAGTTTTCAGGATAGGTTTTTTATGTTAGCCAGCATCCTGAAATCATCTTCAGTCTAAACCAAGTAAAGTCAAAAGCATGGAAAAATACTTATTTATCCAATTCAAAATAAGCAACACAGCTGCAGAGGCTTGTAATATACGGCTGGCAAAAAGGAAAGAAAACTTTCTCTAAAATTATGTCCAAAAGGCCCACCACTCTCTCTTTCCCTCTCGCTGTCTCACTTTGTATCTAGCTGCCAAACAAGATCTCAATCACATCTGATCTATCCACACGGCCAGAGTCTCAGAGCTGGTGTACACTCTCCATCCCAAATACATATTCACAGGAGGTAACCCACAGCTGAGGAAGATGGTTAATTTATAACCCTGTACTCCTTGTTGGAGTTTTGCATGAAGGCTCATTCAAATTCATCTCCCCTCCTCCATTCAGGAGACGCCTTCAGTGTCCTCTCCCTGGACTATTAGCTGGCCTAACTTCTTCAAATGCAAATGTCCCTTCAACAGGCCAGGTGCAGACATCCCTTATCCTTTACTGAACTATCAGTAAATCATTAATCCAGAGAGGAGCAAAACACGCCTGCTTAACAAGACAAGTCTCAGTGTGGAGCTTTTCCAGGCTCCAAATTTCCTATTTCAAATTAATGTATACACTGACAACCACAGCTGATGCAAACATTTAAGTGTGATCTGTGCTTTTTTGGGTAGAGGTCTGTGAGGTGATTGATGAACGCTAGCTTCTCCCAGAGGGTTACCGTGAGCCTGATGTGACAAGGCCACCAAGACTGGAGAAAGAGCAAAAAAAGTCCCTGTTGTCAAGTGTGAGAGGGACAAGCGTTTGTTCACTCTTCTGAGTGTTGGACCACTGAAAACTATGGCAACCACGACAAAGGGTCTGAGCAAATATATTCTTCAACCAGATTCTGTCATGTATTTATTACTCAAACACAACAAAAAGGGAAAAAAAAAACCAAAACATAAAAGACACTAAGCCTAAGAACATCTTGAATCTCACTGTCTTAAAGTCACCTTATGAAAAACACCAGAGACAGCCAGACAGGCTGCTGACTTGCAGGTGGCATCTGGGACAGCCTGAGAACACAGCTCTTGCGTGAAGCTGAATGAGGGGCAGGTGTGCCGAGTATCAAAAAGAAAACTCCGCTCCGCCATGCCCGCAAGCAGCGCCTCAGCCTCCACACATCACCCAGCCCTACTCCAGCGATCAGTCATCTGAAACCAGATCCTGCACAGAAGTGTGCTGAACGCGGAACTGCCAGCGCTGAGTCACTCTGTTTGGGGCTGCCCCCACATATAAAAACATTTTGGTTATTGATCTAAAGATTCATGACTCACAGGCTCAATATAGCACTGGGTTTAAAGGACTGCTTTGTTCTTGGAAGTGACACATGCGGTCTCCTCAGGGCAGCAGCCCTCCTCTGTGACACCTGCTCCCTCAGAAGAAAATCCACAAGGAGTTGAAGAGATGCCCAAAAATTAAGTAACAGAGGAAGTGGGCTGTGCAGCTCTCACTCCATCCATCCACCCTTTTCCAGCTCACAAGGCTTGGATGAGGCAACATCATCCATGCTGTGGTGTGTCACAGAGGATTATCATAATGTCTCTTCTCACTTCACAGCAGATGAATCCCCAGGACCATAAGGGATCATTCACTATGTGAAGCTCTGTCTAATCAAACAGCTTTAGACCAAAAGAAGAACTCAAGTCAGACTCTACGCCTAAAAAAGTGACCTTGACCTAAAGAAGTACTTTCTAGAGCCACAGAAACATTTAGGGGCCAAACTTCAAGGATCTCATCAAATTCATACATGGAAGCAGTAGCAGCTGCAAGTGACCTTTTACGGTGCTCAATCATTTACAGAAAATACAAGAGCATACTCTTCCAGCATACTCTAGCATACTTTCCTTGCCTGGGGAAATTCATTTTGGATGCATGATGTCTCTTTGAATTAACTGGCACCAGTTTTGTAATCAAGCTCTGTTGAGCCAACAGGAAGACAAGGACTTATGGTATTTTAGTGTGGAATACACACAAAACCCAAAAAATTGGCCCAATATACTATAAAAGACCATAATACACGCATTCATTCATACAAAAATTAAGTATATAATCACATGATGAGCAAAGGACTTCATACGATGGTATACAAATTTAAAACACATACAACCCTATTTAAATAAACTGCACACTGTGCTAGATTCCAAAAAAGATGAAGTTAAAATAATTGTCACTTTCGGTTTTATATAATTTTCCAAATAAAAATGTGAGAGTTGCCATTAACTAGTACTGACAATGCGCGTACAGTACACACATTTGTCAATTTCATTAACCTTCCAAATTAGGTATTCACAGGGAGCTAATGGCAGCATAACACATCATTACAATATTCAATGCAATTTCATGGATATTATGTATAGGGAGAAATTTTAGGCTCTCTTGTCCTTACAGCTGTTAGAAAATATTATACTTTGCAAATATCCCATTAGGGATCGGCAAATGCTAAATAGCAGAATCTGAATAGCATGAATTATGTCCCCCTCTCCCGCCTCTCCTCGTCAGGAACAGGGTGCCTCTATTTGTGTCATATTTGGCCATAAGTAAGGAATACAAATCATCTGCCTGGACTTTCCACCTTCCTCGCCATTGCTATTAAAGTCTCCACAGCTAGGATTAGGATCCACGAGGTCTGGGCTTAATTTACTTGTTACCTTTCTTTATGACCTTGGACAAATCACCTAATTTCTTGTATCTACAACAATTCCTTGCTTCATAGGGCCCAGTGCAGATAAAATCTAATATGGATCATGAGGGACTGAAATACCAGCAGAAGGATTACTGTCCTCCACATAACTCATAAGGGGGAAAAAACCTGGGTTTATTGCAATGAGAAGAGGAGGTCTTCTAGCTGGGAATGAGAGTGGGAAGGCACTGGGTATGAGAAGAAAAGTTGAATGTGGGCAGGTGTGGGAAGGAGAAGACAACAACAGATACTTTGAATTATCTCAAGCAAGATTCATTTGGTGATGAGATGGGGGAAGACATTCAGAAGAAAAGCAAAATGAAAGGATCTTAAGTAAAAGGAAGATTCTTAGGAAGTCAGAACGTGGGAAAAAATAATTTTGTGACACAGAAAACAGATAGATGGGGCATAGCACTGTTCACATCAGAAAACAATATGTTCTTACCAGCAGCAAAGGAATATGAAAGGAAAAGATTGTCCTGCAAGACCAGAAGGGAAGTGAATGACAGAAATAAGATTTTTCAGCTTTGATGCACTTTTAAGGGTTTGGGGTTTTTTTCTGGACCACTTTGAATTCCTCAAACCAGTCATCTGTCAGTCGAGTGGCCAGGACTGGACCTCATGGAGCCTGCTGAAGCATCAGGAGAGAATCCTTAATTCTGAGGTCACCAAAGACACTTGCCTCTCTTTTGAATTAGAAAAACTTTAGAAAACAAATAAGGTATCATAAATTCTCAGTCTTTTTCCTTCTGATCAGCAATAAAATGTTTTAAAAATAAAAGCCATCAGCAGTCACTTTACGGCAAAATAAACACACACCCATGTGTGATCTAGAAGAGCAACAAATTCCCATGCAAACCATCCCCTACAGACATGATCAAGGTTACCTATAGCAATTGTAATGGAGCTTTGCCTTTCTGCTTGATGCTTTTTTTCCCTGCAGAGCTCAGTACAGGATCTGTTCACCTTGTCAAACAGGATGAGAGCTAAACGCCCCTGTAGCTTACCAGAGAAAACCAATGTTTTCTGTAGGTGGCAGCATGGTGAGCAGTGTTAGCAGCCTCCCGTCCTCATTGTTTCTAACCCAGTTGGCTATGTTGC
Organism: Aramus guarauna; assembly: GCA_013400195.1. Taxonomy (NCBI): domain Eukaryota; kingdom Metazoa; phylum Chordata; class Aves; order Gruiformes; family Aramidae; genus Aramus; species Aramus guarauna. The sequence goes on along the minus strand of VXBL01006296.1, from coordinate 226,096 downwards.
ATCTTACAATATCTGAGGTTCTCTATTCATGGGAAACGCTTTGGATGGTCCAGCTTCGCAACAGCCAGCTCGTGTTAATTTGAATCACTTTGGTTTGCTTTTCTCACTGTTGCTCTCACTGCCAAGGGCTGTCAAAACACATTGTCCTGCTTTCAGAAAAGAGCCACATACTGTGTCATGGAGAGATACAAAACACAGCTGATAAAACTACACAGAAGAGTTCAGCTGTCTTCCTAGTCTATGAATTTAAATAGCATTCTTCTATAGAAATAAAGCAGTTTTTACATTAAGTTAATTTGTCTTTTTTTCCCCTCCATATGGAGCACCTGCTTCACTATAGTTTTTTCTTTTAGCTCCGTTTTCCATTTTGGAGATTTGACGTCATCTAGACTACCAGAAAAGTGAGGTTTTAGCCATCTTCCTTTCAGAAGGGTTGAGTTATCCATCCAACCAGTTGGGGTGGTTTAAACAGTTATCTGTATGGGTAGCCTTTTACTGCTCTGTGTCTTAACTTCCTCTTATAACATACAGATAAAACACAGAACAAAAGGGTGATTCTGCATCTCCAACAATATGTAGAAAAAAACAAAGTAATGTTCCAGCCTGTTTAAATTCTAGCCAGCACAAAAATGTCTGATAAGTAGGAAAAAAAAAAAAAAAATAGAAACATTTTTTCTTACAGTTGCAGATTTACCACAGACAGTAAAAGTGTAATCTTTAACACAGGAGAGAGGGAGTATTTTTAATAAGGTGTTGTGCCAATTTGGCTTGTTATTCCTATACATAAAGTATCCTGGTGTCCTTTAAATTAAAAAAAAAAAAAAAAAAAGAGTTCAAGCAGGACAGAAGTGCCAGCAAATGTTATAAACCAGTGGATAGTGGGTGGGTGGTGTGAAAACGTTTCATAACTGCTAACAGCAACCCTGTTGTGAACCAAACAGCTGTGCGCAGAACACAGGTGTGCTAGCACAACAAGGGCCATTCATGCCTTCCCGCAGGGCGCGGGCCAGGTTTGCAGAGCCACAGCTGACCACATAAAGCATCGGGGATGGAAAAGGCTGAGAGTGAAATGTCCACTAAAAGTGTAAACACCGGACGGCACACAGGCACGCAGGCGCGCGCACACACACACAAACACACGTTTTTAGCACGTTCTGCTTGCTGCTGAAATGAAAAGTAAGGAAAGCCTATTCTACTGTGGGAAGCAGAGAATATAATACATAGGAAGTTAATAGGAATGTTATATGCATGTAAAAATAGGCAGGTAAGAAACTGTTGGGATATGGCATAAGCCAAAATATTAATATATTAATTGACGCTGTTGTCCCAATAAATCCTTCCAACTCTGTATCCAAGATATTTGCAATTAAAGAAAATTTAGAAGAGATTCCAAATAATGCTGGCCGAAGGGTTACAGATTCTCTTTTCTTGTACAGAACCTCCAAGAGAGAAGATAAATTTCAGGAAAGTAAAATATTATGGTTAAAAAGTAAAATCATTTACCTTTCATATGCTCTGCGTAAAGTGTTTTTGCAGCTTTTCTTCCACAAATATCAGTGCACTAAAAGGTTGAGGGGGAGGGTTGGGCTTTGTTTCCTTTTTTTTTTTTTAAACAAGAGTCTTATAAAATGGCTTAAAAAACAACCGATACAAAAAAGGAATGGTAATTAGGAACCCCTGAGTTCTGATTTTGATATAGAAATCCTGCTTTGGGCATTTAAATTGAACACACAAGCAAACACTATGATTCAATTGCAAAATGTAGAATTCCTTTGTGGAAAAGCAATGGACTACCTGCCTGAGCAGATCTTCTCTCTCTACCTATTATGAAAAGGCAATTATTTGTTAAAACCACAGTCTCCAGATAGAATATTTGTATCCAGATGGTACACATCAAGGATGAATGCTTTCCAATTGTACGTATATAAAAGCCACCTTTCATTAAAAAAACATTGCAATGAAAGTACAACACAGCATAACCATGATGCCACCTAATATCTCTGCATTTGAAATTCTCACCAGCCAGTCCAAGGTGAAATCCCACACAACACCAGCTTCGACACAGCAAAGCCCTGCCTGATTCCTACCAGTGCCGGTATTCCCGGATTGATTTCTGCTTTCAAGCCAGAGTACAAGCGATCGAGACTGAACAGGGTTGCTGTGCCAGCTAATAAAGCTAATGATCAAGTGACACTATGAACCCAGAAAATCTTCCAATTGTCCAAGTACCCTTTTGCACAAAGGGAAGAACCCTAGTTTCTCTCTCGTATGAAAGCCCAGTTTCAAAGGCATTTAAATATTGAACCAAAAATCTTGTTCCTAGTAGATGTAGGGCCTCGGTACAACAGTTAGAAATGTGCAACGGCAGCGATAAAGATACATTCACCGAGTGGCTGCAGCAGCACACTTCTGGCTGCCGTCAGCAGTGACCTAGATGTGTATCTGTCCAACGTTCGGAGTGTGGCTGTCCCACTGCTATTAGCAGCAGCTAGTGGTCACCCTCCCTGAACCACGCTTCAGAAAATAGCATGTACAAGCCTTGCTGTTTATGCTTTATGGCTACTATCTGGGGTAAACTGAACATCCTCTCTCGCCAACTACAAAGCTCTAGAGAAATGCTTTTATCGCATTGTTATCATTGCTTTCTTCTAAGATGGCCCCAGCTGTCACAGGAAAAATAGGTCCTGAGATCAACCAAGATCAACAATTTGCACGTGCATTTTTGATGCTGCTTGAAAATCTGATAAAAATCCAGTGTTTATCACCATTGAAACACTTGCAACTGAAAAGTGGCCTGCAGATCTTCATGCATTCACAGAAGGCAGGCAGCTGTGCTCCAGCAGGACATGCATTTCTCATTAGTCACAATTTTGCCCATAAGCCTCATGAGAAGGATCCATCTCAGGGAACCGGAGCATAGTTCAATCTCCACCTCCATTCAGTCCCTGGCCTCTCTGCTGAGTTGCCAAAAAGTGCCTGGAGTGGCTGATCACCCAAATTTTGGCTAAGGTCCCCAATTTATCACCTCTAATCCAAGAAATAATTATCATATTCGACCAAAGGAGTTAGTTTGGCTTCTTCTCACTGTTATTCCTACATGAGCCTACTGATGTTGCAGGTATTAATTAGTCACACCTTTTTGTCTATAAAATACGCTGTAGTAATTTAAGCAGTGCTCAGGCAAAAATAGTGTTAAGATTGGCTAGCAGCTTGTGATTATGAACATTTTATTCGTCGCAGCTTCCTTAGAAGTGATTTACACTTGCCTCAAAATGTTGAGCAAACCTGAAGCACACGCTCGCAAAATTCTCAAGTTCCTTTTTGAGATTTCCCTGTAGCCAACAAACCCAGCTTCTTTCCAAAAGCACCAGAATTTGATGTCTTCCAACAGAATGATGTCTATCTGCCTTGCAGCACTGCTGTTATCCAGCATCCTGTATTTAAAGTCAGCCAAGGAATTACGGGGCCATTGGATGTGTCATCTTTCAGTAAGTGCTGGTACTATACCGGAACCAAAACTTTTGGCTTATATATGATGTAAATTGTTTCAATTCCAACAACCTTGAGAAAAGTTTTAAAAAAAAAACTAGAAGAGCTGAGGATCTGGCCCATTGTATTTGTCGAAAAGTTGTTTAAACCATGGCACTGACTCTCCCTTTATTCAATTGCTATGCGTTTACACTAGCTACACTTGTGCAAAAGCAGGACTGATTTCAGCCAAAGCAGATCTAACACCTTTAAAGAGAAACCTTAACATTGACATTCTCATCTTAAACCTTCCAATCAGCCTTACAGAAACTCTGGTTTTGTGCTTTTTCATGTGGAAATGAATGACTTGCTGTTCTTTTGTGTGATAATCTAGCTAAGCAACAATTATTACTTTCTGTCCTCAGCTGTGGAAAGGACAGAGTTGAGTTACTTCCATTCAGTCTCTTCTCTTTCGCTCTTTGGTTTTATAAATTATATATTTTTGCCTGTATAAGCAGTTCACAACAGGAAATAAATCAAACTCATCTGAGTATTAAACTCACCTTAAATATTACTATAGAAATTTGATTTCTAATCTCAAGCACAGATAGAACTTTGCATTTATATTGTTTCTTCAAAATTGTTTGATCCATTTTTCAAGTGCAGACCAATTTCTGCCCTTCAGCTTCTTACAGGGATCTGTACACAAGGGTTAAGGGCAAGAAATGGACAGAACTACTGCCATGGAAAGAAACGATACAGTGTGTGAAAAAAAATCTTCAGTCCTCACTCATAAGAGCCTTTTGTTCCAGAACTGTGATTTTATAAAGTTTTTAGAGAAAGCTTCTAGATAAATTAAATCATTAATTAATATAAATTACACAAAGTTATCTTTACGACAACAGATGAGTATACTAGTAAGTCACACATATTATCTTCTCACTATTTCTTACAGTGGTGAGCCCAGCAGCTAATGCCACTGCAAAAATTCAACGCCCAGTGAAGCCTTCCGTGTACAAATCACACTAATCACTTCTTAGAAGCAGATTACCTTCAAATGAGAAAATGTGAAGAAATAGCACCAACTGCAGCAAACAAAAAACCCACTAGTTATTTAAAGAAAATTGCACACAGCAATGCTGCCAAGATGCCACAGTGTCTCCATCACAGCCGGAGGTGGATGGCTTCTGTAGGCTTGGGCAATTCACATTTCAGATTCTTTTCCCACTGCCCACATGTTCAATTTTACTCAACAGCAAGCCCTATTTGTCCCTTATTTACCTTCTAAAGCAAAGCCCACATTGGTGGGAATGAACACCGAAGTGACACTTAGAAAAAGCAACATCATTTGAACAGCTGTAGACAGTCTGTTATTTATCAGAAATTTTAACAAAGGCCAAAGGAAAAAAGCAGCAGTTCAGCAGAGAGCGAGTCCTGCCCTAGCACAGCTGTTACACAAGATGGGAAAATTTCAAAATGAGAAAGTAAACACCACTCTATATTCTAGCAAAGAGGGAAGAGATTTTTCTTCCCAATCCTTGGAAATGGCAAACTTAACACTAATGAAATGCAAACATCCCCTCCTTCCCTGAATATAAAAGCGGGGATCCAGTTGTGATTCTTTCCTTGTGGTATTACTATGCCCACACTACCCAGAGGGCAAAAAGCTGTAGACACTGGCCCAGACTCCCAGCAGCAGTAAACCAGGACTGTTTTACTGACATTCACGTCCACTGCTCCGATGGTTTTGCTGGACAGGCGCTGAGTTCACAGCCAGCCTCTACCAACAGCTCACTTCTTAGTGTACTGCAATTTGGGGAAAAATCAATGGGGGTAAACCCTTCCTCCAGTAAACAGATTTGTTAAAAACACTGCAGAGAGATCCTTTCAAAGGGTTCTTTTGACAGGTTCTTGTTGAGGGCAGGAACCGATGCTCCTGTGATCAGGAATTCAAAACTGTTCCCATTCTGCATCTGGAGCCAAACTGATGGCAGCTCTAGCATGAACCAGTTTGATTCAGCTGCTTTTTCATTTGGAGGCTCACATTCCTCAGTGCTGCTCATTTACTACTCAGATGGCAAATGCTCAGAAGAAAAAACCCCAAAACCTCTGACTGAATGAAGGGGGTACCTAAAAGACTCCTGCTCTGCAATGACAGAAGGCAGAGCAGAGCTTTGCACCAGGTAACACATAGACCTGCACTTTTGAAGCCAGACACACAAAAGCCTTACCTGAATCAGTGTGGTCATCAAAACACCCACCCAACACTGAGGAGAGGTGAAGAGTGTCCCACTGCTCACCCACTTGGATGCAGGGCTGTAACTGATGCGGGCAGCCTCTCCTGGGGGTGAGCAGTGTGTGGGTGAAGGCAGAAGCAGAACGTCCCACTCCCTGGGCACTGGTTCTCACCACGGGGTCCTCTCAGCACCTCTGCCACCATCTCTCCCAGTAGCTGGCTCCTAAAACTTAGAATGAGCCAGTTCTAAGGCAAAAAACTATTCCCGGGAAGCTGTTCAGAGTTACATACCCTGGTTTACCAAAAGCAACATCTCAGGCTGCCAGAGGATCTTATGAAGTGGAAAGAGGAGTTGCTGTTTGCTAGCACGGGCATTTGCTGCCTCCACCCCCAGCTTATGTCCTCATCTCTGTAAAAACTGGTTTAGGCCATCAGCACGCCCTATGCATTGCACACGGAGAGCGGGTGCCTGACCTAAGGCTAAAAACCCTGCTCTGGTGGAGGCAGACACCGTATCTCCACTCAAGAGAATGATGTGTGGGTTCAAATCTGCCCTAGTTCAGATCTCGGACAGGCAACAGCTGATGGAGACGGAGACGGAGATGGAGATGGCCAAGCTCTGTGTCAGGCACACCCACAACCAAGTGACTATTTCAGCAAGAGTGGTGCTGGCCCTCCCCCCCACAGTGCCATGGGGTCCATATGCCTCCAAAACGGCATCACAGAGGCAAACTGGATATTACTCAGTAACTTAGGGGATAATGGGAGATAAGTTATAAGGGTGGCAGCGGCGAGTATTTCTCTGTTTAATGCTGTATTCTACTGTTGGTAGTTTTCTTCTTTTCCTACTGTTATGTGTGGGACATTATGGGAAACAAGGCATGAAGATCTGGGCATCGGCGAGAGCAGCAGTGTTGTACAGAGGCTTGTGCCCCACAGGGCTGTGACAGCAGAAACCAGGCACTAAGCAACACCAGGTCTGGATGATTTCTGAGCAATATTGATGTCCTTTGAATATTTTTCTTACAAAACAAAAGAAAAAGGCAGAACACCACAGGAACAACTGTAACCCAGTAGTCTGAGGACATCTAGGAGACATGAGATGCAGGCTTGGGTTTAAACCTTAATCTTCTCCCTCCCATTTGAATGCCCGAGTCACTGATTCAGGGATATTCTGGACTAAGCTCTATCCATCTCCCTGGTTGGATTAACTTCATTTTGTATAAACAATCACATATTAACTGGAGATGAAATCTCAGTTGCCATCTTTCTCCTCCCATGGAGTTTTTCACTGTATAAAGTCCATTTTTTTCCTCCCTGATTCAAAGTATATTTATTTGTACAAATAAGAACAACTTCTATTCAGGAAAGCAAGAGGTCCACGACAAAATGGCTCAGGGGTTCTTCGGAGAACTACACTTCTCACTCTACCTGTTGGTTAGTCTGGGGTACAGGTTGAGGTAGGTGACCAGAAACTCTTTCCCAGTGTTATCACAGTTAATGCATCCCAGGGTTACAGCAATCTGACATTTGCCAATGAAAAACTGTTTAGTCAGAATTTTTTCAGACCATCGATCCCCTTGACTCCATCCTACAGCTATTTCCCCCAGTTATTCAGTAAGCAGCAATCTGCTGCAGCGCACTGAATGCTCTGTGCCTTATATCATACCCCAAAGGTCCAAAGCAATACGCCAAAGAAGTAACATTCTAGCTGTGTCTCTGAATTTTAGCTTAGTTATAACACTGTGGGCAGTAAAAAAACTTAAGGTTCCAGTTACTAATAGAAATTTTATTAACTTCTGAAAGCAGAATTTTTAATCATTTGCTTGCAATATTTTCCTTTTTAAAACAAATATTCACGTTTCTAGGAATTGCTGACTACCGTGCTTGTAAAATGGAGCCCATTTTTGCTGTGTCTAGGGAAGGATAAGGAAAATATGATGCACAAACCAGGAAAACTGTAGAAAAAATATTGGCTGGAAAGTCTGTGTTCCTGAAGACAACCAAAGATAACATTTAACCAGAAACTGGTTTTGACATTCAGCTGTCAGTATTTCCCTTAAGCTCTGGAGCCTCTCGGTCAGCAAATAAAATCCTGATTCATACAAATTCATATACTAAACAAGTGTATAAATCCACCAAGGGTTTTTTCAGAAACTTTAATGAGAAATGACCCTTCGAAAACTAATTTCCAAAACTCCAAAGTCTGTTTCTATATGCATGCAAATTAATATATATTTTTATTATATATTATGCATGACTTTATATGTTTTATTTCACTTTCAGTGTAAAATCTACTTCTTATTAGTAGAGAAGGATTAGCGTATACACGTTAGCCAGGTGGTTACAGAACTTGCCTGTATGAAACACGATAGGTTAAATACCATTTACACTAATTACATCCACAGCAGCACTTCCACATACAACCTCACATGTGTTTCAGCTTTCAAATTCAAAGCACATTAGCTCAAAGTTAACTTAGGACATCAATGTCTTTATCTGGAACAAGCTAAAGCATTTTTGTTTTATTTTTTCTTATCCATCAACTGCTCACTAGAGACTCAACATGTATTTTCATGTTCACAAATTATGCCAACTGAAATACACAGGCTGCAAAACAGTAAAGAGAAAAACAAAGCAAAACTCCCACCACTGGTCAATCTGCATATAAAATTACATATCCTTATAATTTATAAGAAATTACCTAACATGCTCGCTCAAATTTAACAGTCTTTAGTGACACATGATATATTCTTGACTTCTGAACAGATTTCACTTGACAGAAAATATTGCCTATTTCTCTGCTAAAATAACTTCTAGGTTTTCTCTTCAAAGGGTTCTCCTATCGCTGGTAGGTAATTCTGCCATATATATATATGTACTTCATATGCTTTCTATAGCAGAAAAGTTATGTATATATTTTTGCCTTTATACAAAAGGATCCATTACTACTATTATTTTCTAGGATTCAAAACAGAAAACAACAAAAAAAAAGTGTCTCCTTTCTGAAATTTAAAATCTAAATTTTAGCTAAGGTATAACTAGGGATGATAAACAGAAGAGATGAGGCAAGATAAAAAGCAAGGTTACAGTAACACCTTTGCAAGTCAGCCAGTTTAGGAAAAAGAAAACAAAATGCTGCTGTCACGCTTACTTTAAATTGATAAATGATAGAGGGCATAGAAGTTCTGAGCCAAATCCTACCTAAGGCAGCGGAAAGATATGTAATGGTTACAGTGGCGTTTTGGATCAGAACTAATATTTTTATCTAATTTAAGCTAAGACCATAAAGCATTTTAGCTCGCTGTGTTACACTCAGTGAACCTTACATTTTGCAAATGCCTGACGAACATCTTTGAATAAGCTACGCTATGAATAAGGTGAGTTTCAGGAAGACATTTAAATGGATAGCAGTAGCTTTTCCTTGTAGAGCACTTTATTGATGTGAAACCCCCGAGCTGTACGTCGCTGGAGGCTGGGATTGCACACCGTGTGAGTGCCCTGCTCCTGGGCCATCCATGAGCATCTCCTGTTGGCCTCTGCCAAAAACAGGACACCAAGCTGGGGGGCCCTTGGTTCAAATGGCCTTTTAATGTTCTTATGTGCTATACAGAAAATCAGACAGGTACCTCTGCAATACTTCTTCCCTCTCCTCTCCTCCTCCCCACTCCCTCGCAGTTACAGCATTCACAGTCACCATTCCACAGATTTTCTGTTCAAAACATTTTCATTTTAAATCACTGTCAAATCAGACTCACAGGATGGGCTATATCTGAGTGCAACAAGCAAGTGGCTTAAGCTTATTTCTTCTGTTAACAGAGTAGTGCAGTGCTCTTCCTGCCCAGCGTTTTACCAGAGCATCTTTCAGAAGCATTAGCAGAAGATTACACAGTCCTCCTTGATTATCTCAGACCTTAAATTTATTATGCCCCTATCACATACAGCTATTATAGTCAACTGCAGGTTTGTAATTGCTCTCAGTGGGAGAAGGTTCAAGCCCTTTATTTCTTCCTCAGAAGGATATTGGGCCTGATCCAATTCAGGCCAGGCTCATACTGTTTTTTTCTCTAAAAATCTATTTCCTTATTTTCAGACTAACATCAAGCTACAAGATACCATCTTTATCTCTGGCCCTTGACCTTCTAGATAACCCTTCTTTATGTCAGAAAATAAATGCATAGAACACAATATTAATTAAAAAGCAGCATACCTTTGATTTAAGCATCAAATAAAAATATGATAATATCACTGAAAGAAAAAGTCTTGAATATAGTTCATCATACAGTCAGCGGGTAAAATCAAAGTGTAGCTGTGAGCCAGTATTAACAACATAAGCATCCTCTCCTCTGACGCAGACGCAGTCACTCAGCTGTGTTATCACTGGAATTCAGGGGTCGGATCCTTACCCACGCACGAGCAGCTTTCGTTTACCCCAGCGTTGCCCTTAGGTGCTGCCAAGCAGTTCAGAAGAGCAAGAGCCACTCGCTCAAGGGAGCCTCTATGGGGGGCCCTTGACTTGAAAGTGGTGTGAATAACATGAGACACTCACCCCTACACACACATACACGTCACCTGTAATTGTAACCTGCTGAGTTTGCATCTGAGTATTTTCGTAAGGTAAGATGCGTTTTTCTTTCCAGTTAGTTGTCCTCCATGAAAACACAAACTTTGATGTTTATTTTTTCAAGGCACATAAAAAATATCATTCATGATGAATTCATATGCATAAGAAAAAAATGAAGCTCAAAGATTTTGTAGGAGGAGACCAAAATAAATAATAGTGTTTGCAGGAGTAGGTGGAAATCATGCATTTGCTGCTACTTTTATTCTGGCCTGATGGGGTTTCCAGGGATTCAGGGTTTAACAGTAGCTCAAACAGTCAACACGTAAGCTTGGCTTTCACACATTATAAGTCTACAAAAGCTACCTCTCCCAAAAGATGCACTCGCCACTCAAACCCCTCCCTTTGAGAATCCCCCACAAAAAAAAAAAAAACAACCCTGCTTCCAAAGAGGTAAATCAATTGGACAGAGAGATGATATAATAAGGTTCAGGAAATGATTAACATGGAAAAGATGGCTGATTTAGGAATTAATGTTAAGTGGCAAGTCTCCTAACATTTGATTTTGTTCATAATCTCCACTGCAAAGGCTACTGCTCTTCCCAGTTCCTCACTATCGATTTAAAATAAGAAAAGGACTAAAACCAACTTACAGTATTTGCCAACTCCAGCTGCTGGTTTTGTCTTCTGTTTAAATGCTATTAATTTCTCCTTTACTACATGTTCAGCAGAAAACAATTGACTTTACAAAACTTAGATTTGGGACCAATTCTATATTTAGAAATCTTTCAAAGCTGTAGGCTGTTGGATAAGAAATTCTCATTTAATGATATCAGAAGGATTAGAAATTAACAAAATGTTCATGTATCTATTTTTTTATAAAGCAACTAACCAAGCTAAGCTGAAGGATGAATATTAAAATGCCTAATTTTAATTGGTGAACTAAAATGCCTCACAGTCAAAAGCCCATTGCATGATATATAACACTACTGAGCAAAGTTAATATTCTTTGAATGGATTTCATAACTGTGTATTCTCGTAATGATTTCATTGATGTGTCATTTTAGCACTAAATTTCCTGTCTCGTTATAGGTTTAATTTCAATACATGTGTAATGTATGTTATCCTCATGTTACCAGAACATACTGTCAATTTTAACTAAAATGTAACATTCTTTTCTAGCTGAGTACAAATCAATCACTGCTTTCTCTCAGCCTCTCCAGCCAGCTGCATCATAAAATTCCCCTAAGACCCCAAATATCGGTGTTTTTAAAAGCCTCTATAATGTAAGTGCTATAATGTTTTGGTTTATATGTATTGAGACACACCTAAGTTTTAATATTTAAGGACTTCTACATTAGTGAAACACTTAAATCTGGACAATTTATATGCTGAACTGCCAGAGAGGCTCTGGGAAGGCAAAAATTCAGCAGCGATGTCATAGCATGACACAAAGATCCGAACTGAGGATGTTTGTGAAAAGGCTTTCGTTGAGCCAAAGAGATTTCATGAGACTTCAGCGCAGTACAACATTATTATGGCAGGACTATTGGAGCAGCTCACTGTTTACCCAGCACAATCATATTTCTGGGGTATGCAAAAAAGTGTGAAAATAAAGACTATTTAGGTTACAAATACAAAATCTATAATCCCCAGCAATTTAGGGAGTTTTTCACTGTTTCCTATAACAACCTTATCACACTTTTTAAAAACTGTCATAATAAGGAAACAGTTACAACATTGATGTACTTAAAACTTTGCTACTGAGAGCAGTCCATTTTACAAATTGCCAATTAGTCATGTTCAAGCACTTACTACTACAAATTTGCTCTGGAATAAATAAATAAAGTAACAACTGCTTTGATTTTTTTTTTCATTTTTAATCTTCCAGAACTTGATCTTTGGGAAATTGAGATTTAAAAAGTGGTCTACATACGGATTTAAAATATGGAACCTGGAATTTGCCCAAAATGATGATATCCTCATAAAAAGGCAGGCTGGTCAAATTTGTAACTATGAAGGCATAGACATCCAGGCTTTAAAGACCCATGTGCTGAGAGAGTCTCACATTGACATGGCTTTAAAGGTCACATACATACTCTGCCTCAATTGAACCCCAAGGGATGCTGTGGCTAAGCGCACAAGATGTTCAGATACTACAATTAGGTTTAAATGGGCATATGGCAGAAGAAATCTGTTCCCATAGGAGGAGGAAAAGGAGAAGTAATATCACAAGTGAAATTAAGAAAAATCAGGATGACAGCATATTACTAAACTAATAGAAGGGGTGATACAAAAGGGAGGAGGTTGAGTAGCAGGGAGACACTTGAAATTAAGAAGCCAATTCTGGGAGCATAGCAATGTGTTCAGTGTTCATGCTGACCTTCAGCTGGAGAAAAATGTCATTCCTTTTGATTCATTTGGATTTTGGTATATTTCACATTTATCTAATGTTTTTGGTACAAGGCAACTAATCTCAAAAAAAAAAAGCTTGGTCTGAAAGTTTAATAAATGTGGGAGTTCACACAGGACAAAGAAATAATCATTTACTGAGTGAGTAAGGAACAGGATTTTTCCCTCCTGTTCAAAGATAAGCTGTCTTCATACACGAGGCTCTAGACCTCATAATCTCTCAGACGCTGCTGCCTCTATCTGCCAGGCCTAGTTTACAGAGCAGAGGTTAATTTGTTAACAAGTTTGGACCCAAATCTGTCTAAGATACTTTCTTCTTGGGTTGTCCTTTCCTTGGGCTAATAAGATAGAAATCAGCCTCAGAAAGAATGATCATTTTGTGCAATACTTTTCCTTCTGCCATGTCTGAGCTCAGCTCTTAAAGCAAAGCTGCAAATGCAGAAAGGCTCATTCGTCTTCCAAAATACATTTTGGGATAGCTCTTAGCGCTGCAGTATCAATGAAAGTGCAAGCAGCAGGTCTGTGACCTCCTCTTTGCTATCTGCACAGGAGTGTGACGCATCTTACTGATTTTTCTGTTAAGAAATAATTTAGAGGAACACAGGAATGTTTAAGAAATTTTTCTTTGTATCTTTACCATCATTTATATTTTTAAAAATCCACAAAGCATGAAAAATTCACAAGACCTCCCATTTAAAAACTCCTTAGGTCTACAGAGCACTTTCTCAACCCACCCGGAACAACATAATTTTGGAGAGGACTTTTTCCCATACGGACATCTGAGAAAACGACGCAAAAATTGTCTTGTGACACCTCCTCTATTGTATCTGATCAAGGCAGGGAGCATTCGGTAGCTCCACCAGGCTGCAAGCTGGCTGCTGCTGGAGCTCAATACAGCATGGGAGAAAGAGAGTCCATCTCAGGCACCACCAGGTGACTGAAGGAGAGGGACAAAACCCTCCACCTCCTCCCGAACCTGCCCCCCAGTTCAAGCTCTCACTCCGACCTGCAGTGCTCCACAGCACAGTGCAAATTGCAAGCACCTTTGCAGTGATTGGGAAGGACTGGATTGGGTCCTGCTTTCCAAGTTTCAAATGTTTGCGGCTCATTTGTTTGCTTTGTTTTCCTTAACAGTACCTTCTGACAATAATATTTTAATTAAAAAGTCGTATCTATATACAACTTTGCATCTTAATGAAGGTTTTTTTGTTGTTGATTTGGGATTGGTTTTGGGAGGTTTTAGTCTGGTATTTTTAATTTATAGTTAAAATATCTAATTACCAAAGAAAATATAATGAAATCCACTAAATGTGAAACAACAAACAGCAATTCCAATTAGCAGGGGGACTGATAAAAGAATTTACATTTCCAAAGCTGTAGCCAGATACTTTTTCTTATTATGTTACCTGCTATTCATTTCATGCTATCAAAGTTCTTTTGCACAACAGAGAAGCATTTATAAATTCCAGCCATGATTCTTCCCCCAGATAAGCAGCACTGAGGGGGAAGGAAGGAGTGGGCAGCGACAAGAGAAGAAACTTGGGAAGTTTCAGGGAGAGTTCATGGGGAGAAAAACAGGAGATTTTTGTCCCTTTCCATTTTTCCTACCTGCCTAAATCCCATGCACAGGTTTTATCCATGGGAGCACACTCAAATCCGTCGGACACTTTTGTAAATGTTGACTGCAGAGCCAGCAGAAAATTGTGACAATAATGACAGCTCCTAAGACTCCTGTAAAACACTTCACCTGCACATAGGAAAAATTATGCCAGAAGACATCTGATTACTGCTGCTTTCATTGATTTTTCTCCCAAGAAGACTAATCATCTACCACGACGTCATTCTGCATCACTCTGCTGAGAAGCTGCACCTCAGCTTTTGTTTACAGACTTTTTTAATTACCTAGTTTGTCTCCCACAAGTAAAGGAACTATTACGCACAAAGTAGCAGCACTGTCACCACCACTGCGGTCAGGCAGACTGTGGAAATGATTAGCCCAACACGATGTCTTACCAGAGTGAATTGCAAGCTACCCGTTGGAAAAAAAAAANAAGAAAAAAAAAAAAAAAAGGGAAAAAAAAAAACTCTTTTCAACACAAAAATGGCAATTTAAGAGAATTTAGGTGGGAAACAACAGTTGTAATGATAATACTTGAGTGTGTATCACATAAAATCCCAGTCTCAAAACTCAGTTCTATGGCAAGTTTTAGCTTTGTCAGACAAAATTTTCAGCTGACGTAAAATCAGACAGAGCAAGGGATTTTTTCACATTTCAACTTTCAGGCCTAAGAGGCCAAGGAAACAAAAGGGTATCCATTTCTAAATTCAAGAAATGACAAGAAATTCAAAACATTTTGCTTAAAGAAATTAAAAAAAAATAGGATTGTGGAGGACTCTTGATTTTTCTTGAACTGTTTTTGTGAGAAGCTCTTTTCTTTTTCTCCCTCCATCCTTTTTTTGGTCCCCCCTTCCTCTCCCTGCCCTGGGGGACTCGGGCTGGAGCAGTGGCTGCCAGCAGAGCACTCCCGCTAAGGGCAGCGGTCAGGTTTGAGCCCAGCTCCAGCTCTACGAGTCAACCCTGCCACTCAACACTGGAGTGGTTGGGAGCGGGGTGGGTGGCACAGGAACCAAACTCACCCCTGTTTCAGACGTACCAAGAGGGTTTCCTGAAAGCATCGCATCCGGCCAGAGTATAGGTAACTTGGCACCTTTCTAACGGGGTTCTCTCTGTGGAAACTTGGGCACATGGGAGGAAGAGCTGCAGGGAGAAATGAGGCAGAAACACAGAGCAGTGATGTTTCCTGCCCAGATACCCTTGCCCAAGTCCTGGGAACCCTCTTGACAAATATTGTGAAGGTCAGCCTTAGCTATCAATAACAATATGCGTCACCAGCTCTGATGACACCGTCAAAGAAAAACACGGAGCGGATTTTATCATTTTCCTCAGCCCTTTTTGAATCTTAATTTCAATCTGTTTCATCTCTTCTTATTTTGTTATTTTGCCTCCTTTGTATTTTCTGCTTCCCATCCCAAAATGCTGGGTAATGTTGCTGTGCACTGGTAGAAAGACATTCTGCTCCCCAGAGCTCCCCGTAATTCAGTGGTGTGGGAACTGATTCATGTAGCCACATGTAATTTGTATAGCACTTTGGGACCCTTCTGGAAGAAAGACACTATAGAACAGTCAGATCATTTGCATTACAAAGGTTCTGGTGGCTGTTTCTTGGATTAGACACTTTAGATTGGTATTATGTTTCTATGTCAGAAGAAATAGGAGCCAAAATGGAGAAAAAAGCCTTTTCCCCAAAGTCAGATATGCATTCCATATATTAAGTACTGTATATTCATTAGGATTCTGATTTTCCTTTCCATTTCCAAAACACACTTATTTTCCAGATTCGGTTTCATTGTTTAAAATCAAACCTATTGAACATTCAAATTAAGATGTTGCATTTTGAGTTTAACATAAACATTGCTCTTTCACAGCAGTAAACCAACCTCAGAGGCAATTCCAAGCATCCAGCTTCCCAGATCATTAAATGAAATAACACAGTCACTCTTTGGTGGGAGAGACCTCTTTTCGCAGGAGGGAGCATTCATCAATGCCTTCTACAAACCAGTATCCAGGAAGGGCCAGTAAGGTTGTTCTCAGGCAAGTTGTCGGATGGCCTCTTCCTGCTGAAAAAGCACCTGGGGAGAAAGGAGGCTGAGGCAAATGTGAGGAATCTTGAGTTCTGAATGAAAGAAACGTGGTAAGTAAAGAAGGGGTTAATATGAAGAGAAGCCTAAGGAAAATAATTTCTGAATCCTCTGGCCCAGATGTACAACTGATATAAATAAGATTAGCTTCACTGACTTCAAATCCCAATTTACGCCAGATAAGGATCTGGTTGACTTATTTTTTACCCCTTACTTTTTTAAAACAATGAAATGACACTATCTATAGCCTTGCCTTCAGCAACAGGTGAGCAGAAAATATTCTGTACCAGTGATAAGAATCCAAATTTTTAGCTTCTCTCAATAGTTTAAAGATGCCTCACAGAGTGTTTTCTTACCCATATTGTAACAACAACTTCTTCCATGTACAATAGGGTTATTCCAGACTTTGTTGGAATTACTCCAGATGTATTCAACAGCAAATGACAGTACAATTATTCAGTATCCCTCTGACCAAACTTATATATACATACCATACACTCCTCTGCCAGCACAACACTAAACTGTCACATTTTCACGTCATTTCATATAAACAGACCCTCTTCCTTTTTTAAATTATTTTTTATAGTGAAGAAGCTGATCAAAGTGATACTTTTGAGTGGGGGGCACAGTCAGTTATTACATTTTACATGTACAAAAAGAGCATCCTATTTTAAGATATTCTGAAGAAGTCCTGCAGTTTATATACTTGCAATGTTAGTATATAAGCTGACTTGATCTGCTTCCTTACTGCATGATGGTCTAATTATACTGTACTTTCTCCCACTTGGAGATGGACCAAAAGTCCACAGCAGTTACCACAAATCTAGCTTTGGGTCAGGACCTTATTTCGTAAGAAATAGTCTGTCTGCAGTAGGACTTACTGCTGGTGTAAACAGCTATTCAGTGTGGGTATGGATGTCACAACCTTGACCTGAGTATTTTTAAATGCATTCTTCCATAACTTACCATGCATGTTCTAAAAAGTTTGAGCAAAACCTATAAAAAAGATGATGCTACCCTAAAAGCAAGCTACCCACAGTAGACGGTGTGACAGTGTTATCAAATAAAACAAGATAGACATCTGTTATTTAAGTTATTACAAAGCATTTGGTGTCATATTCAATAAATAGTACTCCAGGAAGTTTAAATGTAACCCTGATGGACACTTAGCAAAAAATAATTTTAAAATGAATAGCATATGTGGAGAGTATCTGATGGTTTTCCAGTCTGAAAAATGAAAGAGAGCTATTTGTGCCAGAAATTGACACTCTTCCAGTTATCGCCGTGCTAGGGTAGCTGTGCTCCAATACAGTATACCATGTGCATAAAATATTCTCACAGTTTAATGTGGGCCAGAAGTGTAGGAGAGGGGAAAAAAAAAAAAATAAAGAAGCAAAAAACCCCACCACTGATGCAGTTAGGAATTCCAGGCTGCTGGTTATTAAAGTGCCCTTCGTTCACCTGCTACATCCAGATCACAGTGCTGTGACTGGCGTTTGCTCTCGTAACTGGGTATTGTGTCAGCAGTGGGCAGCTGGAACCCTCCGAGAATCTTCACTTGTCAGAGATGAATCAATCATCTCCAAAGATGTCAGCATCTGCCCAAACCATTTTATATTAGAATAAATGGCAGATGGTGGTGTTTTTATATTTAATCAGTTCCACCAAATGCAGTTTCATCTCTTATAAAACTAAACCATCTGCAGTGTGTAGGTGTACAAATCTAGCTAAATGCCCACTGCAGAGCCTTTCCTCTTAAAGGTAAACTGTACATGTTTAACATTGGAGGATGCTAAGTTTAATAAATTTCAAAAGCTTTAACAAACTGCTCTGTTTTTATAAATACTTTTATTTTTATATTTTAAATATTTTGTATCAATAGTCCATGCCTAACTCTCACTTCTGAATCTTATTATGTAAACTGCTCACACTTAACAGTATTAAAATACTTTCTGTGAAAGATCATTCCTCCCTTCTTGCTATATAACCATAAGCCTCACGTCCAGTCTTTTAAAACATGGCACAGAAAGAGACTTAGTAACTTGTCCAAGGACAAAAGAGCTCAACAGAAAAGGTCCTCCTGGCAAGATCAGACCTGAAGGTCTTGACCTTCATAAGGCTTTATCTTGATTTTACCAAGGCTTTCAATACTATATCTCCTCTAACAGCCTCATTGACAAACTGATGAAATACAGACTAGATAAATGAAAAGTTAGGTGAACTGAAAACTGGCTGAACTGTTGGGCTCAAAGAGTTGTGATTAGCAGCACAAAGTAGAGCTGGAGGCCAGTACAAAAGACATGGATCTACTGGTGCAAGTCCAGCAAAGAGCCAGAAAGATGCTGAAGGAACTGGAGCGGATTCTGATTCTGCAGAAACTTTGACTTTTCCTTGATTTCGAACCAGTTTCTCTCTTTGTGGCAGGTTGGTGCTGTCAGTTGCGTGGAGACACCCACAATATTAACAAAAATTTCTCCAAGACCACCTGCGTGAAGGCTGACCAACTGCAGGCTGGACAGCTGATTTCCAATACAGACAGATGGGATTTGATGGGAGCAAGAGGGGCAGCAATAAAGCAGCCACACGTCTTAGTACTGACTTTAGTCTTTGCGCTTTTTCCATTTTATTCAATCAGCACTAATGCTGGTGCGCCACAACCAGCACAAATCAGAACTACTGACATATATTGGACTCTGCTCAGACTTAAATTAATAGTGAAATCACTTGGAAGGTCTAAAAGTTCCCCAAGTTTCATAAAGAAAATTAGCTAAATTCTCTATCAAAAAGAATTGCATTCCATCAATGGAAAATATTAAACATATATCTAGCTATCTAATATTTCTACAGCTTTCTAAAGTGATCTAAAAATAAAAACTTGCCATAAGTTTAGAAAAAAGATCCTTTTCTGTGTCATAAACCTGCAGCACTAAATATAATATTTTAATCATAGAATCACAGAGTCATAGAATGGTTTGGGTTGGAAGGGACCTTAAAGATCATCTAGCTCCAAGCCCCCTGCAATGGGCAGGGACACCCTCCACTAGACCAGGTTGCCCAAAGCCCCATCCAACCTGGCCTTGAACACTTCCAGGGATGGGGCACCCACAGCTTCTCTGGGAAACCTGTTCCAGTGCCTCACCACCCTCATAGAGAAGAATTTCTTCCTAATATCCAATCTAAATCTACCTTCCTTCAGCTTAGAGCCATTGCCCCTTGTCCTATCACTCCATGCCCTTGTAAACAGTCCCTCTCCAGCCTTCCTTACCACAGTGGCAATAAACATGGTGTGAGGTTTTTGTGTATTAATAAACAACTCCTACTTTTCAACCCAACATGGCTATACTTTGGGGAATGGATATAGACTACAAGAAACAGAATGGAGGGGGAAAAAAACCACTTTGTAAGTTTTCCATTTTTCAAAAAAAAAAAAAAGATTATGTGGAAAAATGAGTCTGAAATGCCCTTGAAAAGGTACCACCCAGACAGTCCCTGGAAATGTAGTCAAAGATCATATAAGCAAAGGCTGCAGTCTGTGGCTTGCAGGAAAATGTGCTGTACACAGATGTTGGACACCCCAATAGTATCAGCAGGATGGGGACAAGACTATGCCAAGAGCAGCTGGCAGGGAGAGGAAAGGACAGAGCTCAGAAGGGTTTACACCTCCTATGTCTTCCACCCAGGACAGGAGAGGAGCAAAGAGTGGTTTCTGCTTGAGTAATAGCTGTTTTCCAGTGTTGTATCTGGGGCAGAGCCCTTTACGGAAAGTCACCTCGTGCACCCTCGCGCTAGTCCATAGGGAGCAAGCAGAATGAGGCACCTCGGCTGGGAAGTAGGGCACCCATCTAGGTTAACACAGTGGTTTCTGTTTACAGCGATTCATGGAAAGCTTTTCTTCAGTTTCAGCCCAAGTGCATTCACAAACACTGCACTCAGGTTTCAGTCTGAGTTTGCCTGTCAAATAGGGCTCATTTGAAACTGAGTTACTCCTGAAACTCCTGTTTACTGCATGAAAGTGAAAACTGTGCCTATGCTGCATTGTTTAAGAAGGGGGGTTTCTTGTAACTTGAGAGCTCGACACCTTTTTCTGAGTTACTAGTTTAGTTTGAGGCCTTTTAGTCCCCTTGGTCAGTCTTTTTTCTAAACCTTTTAGTAGTCATCCAGGACATGTCTACACACCTTACAAAATCCTAGTTTCAGTGTAGGAATCACTTGTACTTTTATATCCAGCTGTCTTCACCATACCTTGATTCAATACAGTTTGTATTAATAAGCACAGAAGCGGGGTCAAAAAAATCTATCTTTAAAAAAGTCTCTTGTAAGGGCTGTTGTCCGGGCACCAGGGCATGGCAATGAGAAGGCTAACTCCTAGGAAAAGGCAGATTGTCTGTACCGGGTGCTGGAGCTAGAGCCTGGGAATTTTCCTAACGGCCAAAGAATGAAATGAAGCATTGATACGATCCTACAGAAGCGCATACTTTGCCTTGATAAAATCTCACAGATTAAGAAGCTGGGGAGGGCAAGCTGAGCACAAAAGAAATCAAGACAAAGAGATGGAGAAGGCAGCGGGCCAAGTAAGGAAGTAGGAACCAAATGACACCGAGCCCATGATTCAGAGGAAGAGCTGTGCACCACATGAGGGCTGGGGACTGCCTGGAAAGCTCCGACGTAGACAACTCCTGGGAGTGGTAGGGAAACAGAAGAAAGAAAAGGCAATGAGCATATACATTCCTTCTTCTTTTTAAAAAGACACACATACACATTTTTGTACATAAATACACATTTTTGTGTTCATAAATATGCGGGCATACATATATACATACATGAACGTGAGTGTATGTGTTATTTCTTGTGCTATTTCAGTAGAAAAGTGACTGGTGTGCAAAAAGTGCAAAGAGTGTTTGTCTGTTTGCCATCAGCTGTCACATCCCCAAAGAATAAATTGTAAACTCACTTTTCCAGTAGGACCGACGTTCTCAGCAAAGATGAGCTGACGTTAGTCAGGAGCTTGGTGGGGAGGCCAAAGGGGCTAATACAGCTGTGAAAGCATAACAGGCTGACAGACTGTTTATTGGAAAACTGCCAGAGGAGCCAAAAGAAAAGACCATGTTTCTACCCACCCAGTTAAAATGGAGCTTAGGAGTTCACCACAAACTTGAAAGCAGAGTTTAGCACCAGCTCAGAGGTGCCCTACCAATGCTGTGATACATTTTAAATAGCAGTTTGGTATTTGTAGAAAATTCTTACTTGATTCATTCTAAGTTGCCAACAAATCATCATTCCAAAGGGTATGTCTCTGCAATATTAATTTAATCAAAACCATTATTCAAAATTTCCAAATAGATTCCCTCCCCCCCCCTCCCAGAATCACACAAATGCATAAACAATTCCTCTACAATATCTACATGTTTAGCTGCAAGGGACTGCTGTAATTACTTTAGCCACAGATCATGCCATGAAGTACTGGTTTCAGCCACTGTCCTCACATCATTGAAATTAAGACATATTCAGAGATTTTTTTACAGTCTACAGGGATCCTGTACGTGCAGCTTTCAAAAACGCAAGACTGCAAAATAGTACTACTGATCTTAGCCCACCCAACATGTATAAATGTACAGCATCCATGACAAACCAAAACAAGCTATTTCATTACTTAAAGGCCTAATGATGCTAGATGGAGAAGGCCAGAAAGGGATGGTAGGTGGGCAAAGAATTACTGACATATAGAAGCAGGTCAGTTTTCTGGGGAAAAACTGTGCCAGCAATAGAAAAATACATGACAAAAGGAGAAATTTGTAGGCAGGGGACAGATATGAAATGGCAAACTAGTATAGGAAGGTGACATGGCAGCGAAGGCATCTGTAAGGCCCCGAAGCTGAGGTTGGGAAGATTTCATGTGATGCAGCTGAACAGGAAGCCAATGAGTGACATAAAGGGAAAGCAAAACTACTGTGGATCACTTCATCTACTGCCATGTCAAGTCTCGTTGCAATTCACAGCTTACAGATTTACCAGCTAACACATTCCTGACTGCAGATTTCTGAGCCATCCGTACACAAAGTTTTCAATTTGGCTCCACCAAGAATGCCTTTTTATTCAGAGCAATGCAGGAGGAGAGGGCTCTCGTTTTCTGTCATTGCCTTTGTACGATGTTCGACACGCTGACGGAGGAATCCTTATTGACACACACCATGCTTTGTGCAACCCTGTGAGGGACCCAGATGCAGAAACAACCCTAGGGTTGTTATCTCCAGATAACGGAGACCAGGTGCGTCACGGTCACGAACAACTTCGCCACTGGAGAGAGGAAAGAGGACTGTGCCAATTGCTTTGCTCCAACAATATTGCTTCCCAGCCTATTTATAGTGCGATTTTAACAGCCATGCAGGACACATTATTTGGCTGCCCAACTTGGGGAACACAACTAGCAGTGAAGGAGAGGGAGGAACAGCAGAGGTAATGGAAATCATAACACATAGGCTACAAGATCACGAGAAGTCTCTTTTGTAACTCAGTGCAGCTAATAGGAGAAGAGAGGGTGAGTTTGGGGGTTCGGAGTATAACCTGGAGTTAGTCTCATCCAGCTAAATGCAAATGGGACTCCTCTGGGAGAAGTGGAGCTGTTCTGCATTTATACCAAAATAAATGAGCGCAGAGTCTCACCCAACATGATAACTACTTCTTCTATTCACTTCTTTTGGCTTGTTTCTTTCTCACCCCACAAAATGCTGCGTAATGGGCAAATGAACATAGAGTTCTCTTGCAATAAATTGGATGAGTGAACAGAGGGAAATCAATTTCTTTATGATGGCTCCTACTAGGAACAAAACCAGAATGCCTAATGAGTGCTGGAATGATAGATGGAGTTTGAGGACAGAGTCTATCATTACATTAAGTTAACCTAAAACAGCTTTGTTGACTTCAATACATTTACTCCAAATTTTGCACAGATAGAGACTGTGACTGGCATATACACAGTCTACAGAGTTGTGAGGCTGGTTCTGGAAAATAAAGGGGTTTTTACTTGTTCTGAAACTTAAAACTAAACTGGATCAATCCCCAATTATACAATACATAAGGGGAAAACCAGCTAACATTGTTAACAATGGCTATGCCAGATGAATTAATAGGGAATTTTTCTAATTGATGAGGTTTAAAAAAGAAATTCTTACCTGGGTTGGAACTAAAGAGAGAGAAATGAAACTTTACAAGGACTTTAAATAATTAAAAAATAGCAAAACATGCTCTTTCCCATAATATGCGAGTGACCAGCAGAAGTCATGTGTGTAAGATATTCCCTGTCTCAGAGTTTAATTGGAAATTAAAATTAATGCCATATACAATAATTAGGACAGGTGTTCTCGAACTTTTTTTAAACATTTCCCTTTGAAGCAATAGTTTGCTTACCCTGTTTCATACTCTTCACACCTATTAAACAAAAAAGCTTGTATACATAATTACAAATAAATCCAGACTCCTGCTCCAAAACCTTACTTCCAGCAATTTATAAAGTTTGAGGTGGGCTGTCTGGTGGGATCCTCCATCCCTCTCACATCCCTCACCAGACAGCCTACCTCAAACCTTACAAATCACTGGACTATTATCACTGATAACTATGATAATTTATCAGAGGTGTGTTAAGGGCAGAAATTAGCACCTGCATTAAGGTCTAATCAGGGCTTTGAAAGAATCTTCCCATTGCAAAGCTGTTACAGTGTTGCCCCCTGGCAAATCTCAAGATAGGCAACAGTCCAGAAAGTGCTCTTATCTGGAGCACAAATTCCTATAATGTTGTGAAAGAGCACTGTTCAACTAATGAACTTCTTTCGTAAGAGAAGAACTTTCATATCAATGCAAAAAAAAAGCACACAATGCTTAAAAATTCAGGAGTCATCCACTGACATTAGGATGGAGCATTTAAGTCACATCACTTTTCTGGAACGTTCTTCACGGTGCACATTCTTGAGAGTAGATAAGGATGATTGGGTTCTTCAGTTTGCCAGTGGCTGGGAGATAGGTCTGCAGACAGCAGGGGAGGAAGCAAGATACTGCTGCTGACAATGGCACACTGAAGTGAAAGAGGTCCTGTGTTGAGACTGCAAAGCTCTTTGTGGAGAGGACTTTGCAGAATTCCACTAGCAGCGCAGCTGAAGATGGCATTTCTAACATGCATTAGGGTCTAGTAACATTAGGGTCCTCCAAAATGCTGATTCTTACGTCTATTCCTGACAAGGAATAAAAGAAAGTCTTTATCCCTGATATTCCTGATCCCTTTATTCTGATTCCTCATGTCTTTATTGTATCCTACATGGCAATGTCAGAGGAATGGTACAGCATATCAAAACACATGTGTGTATTTATTTGTTCATTTGTTTTACATTTTTGCAAACCCAGGATCTTGGAAAAATTACTTCAAAAAGGAATGTCTGCCTGTAGGCATACGGACCCTGAGAGTTACAAATGAGTGCAAAATTTTTATGAATTACAAATTTTTTACTCAGTTTTGAAAATTAAATGTCAGTCTTCCAATATTTTTTTCTTTTTTTATATCCAACTACTTCTTTATTTTATACCTACTCACATGTTTAGCTGTTATTTTAAAAGGGGTTCTAAAATCTCCCGCTAACTGTTCACCAGTAGTCATGGTTTCCAGTGATGACTCCTGTACCAGTCCACTCCTGAGTAAACAGGGAGAAATCTCGCATTATGAACCAAACGTTCATGACTAATTTTCCCATCTAGACCCTCAAAGTTGAAACCCAGTTTTGCGAAGCACATAAACCCACATTGAATTTTAACCTCTGTTCCCAGAGCAAATCAAGTAACAAATGCTGATTAAGTTGGAAAGCTAGTTCTTATCACAAGGAAATTGAATACGACCTTAGAAGACATCTACTTTTTAAGGTCAGATTCTAAGCTCTGATATACACTTTGTATCTGTAACATCTCAGAAAACATATGAACACATCTGACAAACTGAGATGCAGGTCTGTTGGCCACTCCCGGTTACTAGACAGGCTATCAGATTTGCATCACACACGTATGTGCATTTCCTGGCTCCCTTGAGTAGGTGACCTACTTGAGCTTCCTATGTGGAAGGTTATGGTTTAAGCATCAAAGTTCATGAATCCTCCTCTTTATATAGCCTGCCCACAGACAGCATGCTTGTGTATACAAACTCCTATGGAACATTTCACACTTGCAGCCACTGCAGTGGACGTTTTGAAATGGCTTGCGCATGCCAACACCTACCTGAAAGTAAAACCATGCCATTAGAGTCAATTCAGGACATTCCCTTTGTCAGCTACAGAATACAAGAAATTCTCCTGTGACTTAACCTCGGTGCAATACCCATTGGCTTAATGAGATTATATAGCAAGCAAACCATGGCAAGGCTGGATTCAAGATTTGCAGGGAGGCATTCAATGTATCAGCTCTGCGCTAGGAAAAAATATTCATCAGCTATGCAGGAGACCTTTGTATGTAGCACAATGCCTCCTCGATCACTGAAAAAGTCTGTCCCATTGCCTACCACACGTATGTAAAATACACACTGCCTGCCGTCCTCTGAGCACAATTTGAAGAGTAAAATCACGTCTCCTTCTGTCAACCCCGACTGGGCAATGAAACCTGTTATTACCTCACTCCTCACTTGGCCTCCTCGGAGAGCAGTGTTCAGGTTTCTTTTCTCTGTGGTACTACATCAGTCACTATTACCAGCCTTCAGCCTTTGCTAGATCTATTACACATCATTCTGTAAATATGTTCACAAAAATTACTTTCCATCCCAGGTCAGGATTCAATACGTATCAAGAAGACCTATAAAAGGAATAGAGCCATCAGACGTCACGTCATTCTGAAACAACCCCAAAAAAACAAGTCGGCTTTTTGGAGGAGACAATAGGCTTTGAACTTGTAATTACCAGCTATTCCTGATGACTGTACATAGGGAAAGCCACAACCTCTACTGTTCATGAAGGCTGCAGATGTAAAACCTTCATTATTGTTGCTGCTATATAAATGCTTTTTTGCTTTTCCGTGTATTTAACCTTTATGATGGCAAAGAAATTCAATGTTTAAATCAGCTTTAATTATATTTTTTCTAACTGTTGCAACAAGGTCCCTTGAGTGACATCTTTATTTGTGTAAAAGGCAGAAGAGTTTGCAAAAATGGCTTTTAAAACACTACTTCTGGCCCACAAAAGTATTTCTCTCACAGGACACAATAGACAAAGAAATGAGGCAGAGTGTTTGCCTGGAAAAAAAGATGGAAAGAGTTTTCAGGAATCCAGTTAAAACACAAAAAGTTATTAAGATTACAGATGGCACTGCAACCTGAGAGGACTACACAACCTGGGCAGACACCTTTCAAGGCTATCTATCTAAATTGCCTCTAGTGTCCAGAAAAACGTAAGATTCGTAAGATTCATAAGATTCACAAAGCCATTTTTGCTCCTCTTCCACATAATGTGCTTTTTGTGGTGCATTAGTTTTCACCTGTAAAATAACTGTCTTTTTAAAGACATTTAATCACCCTAATCTTTGGAAAACAGAAGCCCAAATACTTTTGAAAGTCTGGCCTGTTATCAGCTGGAAACCTGGTCAGATTCAAGAAACTGGTAAAAGCAATTTCAGTCACTTCTTTCTTTTCTCTGTTCATCAACAGTACATCTTTTTCATATATTGGTCTAATGTAGAATGCAAGCTCTACTGAGAAGGCAATATGTTTTTACATTTATAGAGTGCCCCATAAATTTATGGCACTAGATATATTTTTATAATAATAAGTAAGAAAAAAAAATCAATTATTTCAGTGAAATGATACTTTCCTCACACTAGCAATTGATATTAATGCCTCCAGCAATAGCTGATGCTGGCTATATCAGTATCAGAGCCTCAGAAAGATCCTGGAAATTGTTCTCATGTGTTTCTGTCGTGTTTGCATTTTGGACTCTTGGAAAGTAATAAAGCATTGCAATACAAGATGTCTCTTGGCTCCTTGCTGACATAAAGGCACTCTGCTTATCAGTGAATTAAAGGCAACTTCTTACATTCACACGGCTAAATCATTACTGACATAAGACCATTACATCAAATGAGTAGGATACGTGCAAGTGCAATGCACTCAGCTTTTGTCTCATTATAAATTTCTTTGAACACTGATATAACTGCTGTACCTCCCTTTACGTAGGCCTTTTGTCCTCTCTCAGCTTTTTAAGTGCTTCCCTGGCCCATGTTGCAGGACACACAGTGTGGTTTCAGGCATATAGTTTGCTCTAGTGGTATGCATGCAAAATGAATGCAAAATATGCAGCCAAGATAAGCCCTGGCAGATCTGCAAAGCAGTGCAGAATAAATCATTTTGCTCCTAAATCGTTACCTTTAAGATCTCTTCCATTTGATAATTATACAACCAATAGAGGGAGAAAAGCACTTTTCTTTGCCAGAGGTGTGTATTTTCCTGTAATCGTGCAGAACTTTCCAGGATGCCTACTCCCTATTTGAATCCTTTGGAATTAATTGTTTTATCCACCTGTTTCTACAGGGCAAGGCCGGTAAATAATGAGACCCATAAACTTTTATAATTAAGGAAAAATACAGATAACATAGAAACAGGCAGAGGCTTTGGTGGCATAAAAGGACACCTCTAGCTAGTTAACAGGAATAGCCAATGCATTCCTGTTCATAAGTGCAATGATTTTAACAGCTGGTCTCACAAAATAGATCTCCTAATTAATACATTTGAAATAAACTTCAGTTGCTGGATTAGGGCACTCTGTTCAAGCAGTAGGAGCATTCGTTAAATTGCGCATCAGATATCCATTGTCTGACCGTGGTACTGATAGTTGCATTGTAAAGCTGATTCTCTAATATTCTTGGGATGCAATGTACTGCATTTTTTTCATCATTTCCTCTACATGTAAACCGATCTCCTGCGTTGAAGCAGTACTATTTAAAACAAAAGGGTTTGATTTATAGCCAGTCCCCAGCCTCATAAATCACACCTGCAGTGTGGTGCTCTGAGCTCCCTGTGTTCTGCCAGCATTTACCTTTTATAAATGATTTGGGTTTACCTCCCATTGTGATGGAGCCTAATACAATTGCATTCTTCTCTCCCAGCATTCACTCTTGCTGTTGCTCATTATTCCCACTGGGAATTCAGACCTAGTTTTTGCAAGCTTGTCAGGGGGGAGGGGATTGGTGGTGGTGTGGGTTTTTTAAATTAAGGAATGTTGAATTAAAAATTTATGTTAGCATTCTGTAGCTTTTTCTATTGCTAGATATACTATGCAGTGCACTTTATTTCCTCCCCATTGACTATGCTTATATTTAAGCTCCCATTTGCTAAGCTAATGATTTGGAACTTAAGCAGGACAGCAGCTTAAAATGTCCAATATACAGAGTATTTGACCTTCAGAGTAACCCAGGTGTGCATATCAGCCATTCTACAAACTGCATAAGGAGCTTAAATTCTCATTTTATTTATATATATATATATATATACACACGCACATACATAAATACATAAAATAATGGCTTGAGTCCCCCAAGGGACTAAGTGCAAGGATTTTATTCTTAACTCTCAGAACTTACTGAAGTGCCCAAAAGATGTTTATATAATATTTTGCAATTGTGTCTCAAGTTCTCAACCATATAACAGTTCTAGTTGGTTAAGCACAGTTCAGACGCTCAGAAATTACAAGACTTGCTCCTTAGAGCTGACAGCCTTAAGCCCTGATTCAGAGAATTATTCCAAAGTCATGGCATCATTTAACTGAGATTGATAGGATTTGTGCACATGCCTTGATTTCATCTGTACCAAAACAATCAATGATTTAATTTGTTCAATTAATGACCATCATCACCGCCATTTTTACTGTTAAAAGAATACTGCTACTACCATACCTACAGCCAACAAAGAATTAGTTGTAGTTTGAGATTGGTAAAAGCCACAAAACCTAAGTTCCATTTCTGTCACAGATACTCAGTACAGCTTAGAATCAGTTTTGGAGTCCAGTCTTCTGAGCATTTAAAACGGAGTCTGTTATTTGATGAGATGGTTGCAAAATTTAGACTTGAGATTTGGAAGGCTGCAATGCGTGTCAACTGAGATCAGGTTCAGACCTAAGCAGTTGGAAAAAATATTTCTGAAATGAATAGTAGTTATTCAGAAAAGCTACTGCCTTTCCAGCATAACTCACAGGTGGACTGGAATAAGTGGACCTGTTCCAGTTCAATGAAGGATTAAGCTAAACACTTCTATTTTCAGAGTAGATTAAGTGAAACAAGAGGACATTTTGATTCCCAAATTAGAACTGTCCACACATGCACTTATGCAGGAAGAGCCTTTGCACTTTAAATGCAAACCTTACTTTCATCCAAATTAACTTTCAAGTGAAGGCAGCAAGCCTTGAATTATTGTATCCGTTCTCTGAAAATTCATATAAAAGTATTTGTATGAAAAGAAGGCTTCCCAAGTTCATAGTATGGGAATAAAGGTAATCGGTTGTAACAGTTCTTGCTAGGTAATGACTAGCCTAATTTTTAGAACCTATTTTGGATTTATGGTGTCTGATGTGTAAAAACTAGTGGTTCCAATAAATGCTTCCAAAAAGAATTTAGTGAATTCAAATGTTCCGAACAACTGTTTTAATTCTCTAGCAGTTCAAAACCAGACTTTATTCTGAGCAAAAAAAGTATCTATAAATCAACTCATAATTACTGAGAAGCAAACACCAAATTTTTAATGCCAGGTTTGCTACCTCAACTTTGAATTTCTTGGATTTGTAACCCAAATTTGATAGGGCCATGAGAAGGGACAATATGCAAATATTGTCCATCTGAAATTTTATCTTATTGCAAGACAAGGCAGCAGAAACACTGCATGAATCTCCTCCTCCATTGCAATTATTGTTTGATCCACAGGTTAGTTTTACCATTGGGTTTAACTGCAGTAGAGTTCAATTACACAAATCCTGGTACGTATGCATAAGGTAAAATTATATCTTGCTGTCTAGCCTTGTGCTGCCCCAAAAGCAACCCTGCAAGACTGTTGCAAGTCCTCTATTCCAATTTGGTTTATGAAGTACTTTCATATATTCAGTCTCTCATGAACGGAGGTCTGGGATTATGAGCTTCATTCTGAAGTAGTTTCACACGCAAACATGTCCACTGAAAAATTGGAGAATTTTATCGCAGGTTTGGTTCAGCAATATTTCAAGTCCTTTTTATCCAACTGCATGTGAGGAAGCATAATCATGACACATAACATATCCTTCCACATTGGTTTCAAACTCTGAAATTCCAATGTTTTTTTCTGAAGGCAATGTCTTTACACAAAGTCCTTATCAAAAATAAATATGCAACAAAAAATGTTTGTGTAAAAAAAAGATTTTTAGTTGAATGCATAAAGCCTGCTTCTCCATCAAAGTAGTCATTTGGGTTAACTTTGAAGCTAGATTTAAATATTAGCAAATGTGCAGGATTTATCATTGTCTTTACACAAACCAAAAAGGCATTAAATGTGCCCCAATGTCTTCAACGATTGAAACTCATTTCAGTAAATGTAGATATGTTTCAGTTAATGGCTTTGTTTAGAATGTGAAGCAGCAATTACAAGCTGGAACACTGATAAACTTATCCAATCACCTCTCAGATACTGGTATGACCAATTTAAAGGGGACTCCTAAACTTATGCCTGCTAAATTTCCATTTGTACACACAACTGCGTTAGCTGGAAATGTGCAGTTTGATTTGTATACACAGCTTTGACTTCTTCATGGACAGCACTGAAGACAGGTATCTAGAACTCTATTGGAAATTTGTCCCTCTGTGATTCCTTACATGCTTGTATTCTTGACACGATCCATCTAGCTGTTTTCTGAGTTCACATTTATATAACAAAAAGCCTTATGTTATTGGAATCTAAAAGTCTGTCCCAAATGCTCCTGTAATAGATCTGATACTTTGAAAACACATTTAAATATCTAGACCTAGCAAAAGAGGACTGTCTATTTCCACTTCTGCAGCTCATTTACCCCTGGGAGAAATCAATAAAGAAAATTTAACCAAGAAACTTGCAAAATAAATATCTGATAGAGCCATTAATACACAATAATAACGAATAAAGAGGGCTTTCCTGGCAATAAATGACTAGCTGGAGGAACCATTAATTTTGAGACATTTCCAATGCAGAGTGCAATCTCATCCTGAAAACACTTATTCACATTATCAGTCTTTATTCTTACAATAATCCTGATTTGTAAGAGCCAGATTTACTCATTAAAGTAACATCCTGTCTAAGTACCATAACATACCTATTGTTTCTTAGGTACATTAATAAAGTACCATTTTTAGACCATTTGTTTAAAAGTTCTGCAAATACTACTTATAAAATTACTTTAAAAGGAAAAAAAAAATCAGTTGCTTTCTTAAGAGCTTTAAATTTTGAAGTTGAGTTCTGCGTTCCCATGGATACACTGCTTTGGTCCTATCATGGTCTCGCTTCAGCACAGGAAGCAGTAGGGAAATGGGACTTTTTCCCAACATTGCAATAGGCTTAGCACCTTCATTAGCTAAGTGCTCCTCCAGTGGTGACCAATGGGATGCATTTTTTTCCCCCTTTTTTCATTCTGAGAAAGAATTAATTCTTGTTCATGGCCCCGCAGTTGATCTCAGCACAATAAATACACAACTGTGTCATTCCTCCCCAGTACACCCCAAGCACCTTTCTCTGGCTGGGTCACACAGTGTCAGGTGGTTGCAAACTACTTATCATCATCCCAGATCACTTGTACAACACTGAGTATCATCACTGGCCTCCCCCTCGAGAAATGTGAATGTTATAGTTTCTACACAGAACCCTGTTTTCTAGAAGAATTCTTAGAATGATGGAATGATTATCAATGCAAATAAGAATCAAGTGCCTCTGCTCCAAAAGAAATTAGTTTTTCTCAGATGTCGCATCAATCCCATCTTATCCAATTGTACACGTGAGGAATAATTCTCTGATTCTACAGGTTGTTCTGCTTTCTTGTTCTTTGATAAAGATGATTGTTATGCTCCCCAGGATAGGTCTCAAAAACATTTTTAAGGAAAGTGCTTGACAAAGAGAGAGTTATCTTGGAAGAAAAAGAGCCTATAAAGAAAAATAATTTTCTGTAGATGCAAAGGAGGCAGAGAAGGGTAATGTATTTCTCAAAGGGTCAGTAATGGAATACACAGCTGTTCACCTCTATGTCACTAGTTCAGATATAGCTGAGGTTGTCAGTGATCAGAAGTGGTAAGTCTACAAATGCTGGTAGGCTGCAAAACATCCAAGAGGCAGAGTGATTATTTACAGCAGTGTCAGAGGCAAAATAGGGTTAAATTAATGTTAGCCTTCAAAATAACATGAAAACACTTCTCTAGGCAGAATACAGTTAAGAGAAATCCTGTCTTTAGGGTGAGGTGGATTAGTGACCTAACAGCTGTTTCCTACAAGATGTTTTCAGATCTTCATGAATGGATTTATCTGAATGGATTTCAGATCTAACAGGACCATTAGGTCAAATGAAAATTTTCCCTGGACTTCTAAGATTGCTGCTGGTCTTTCAAGCATTCATCAAAACTCCTCTATCATCTGGTCCATAACAAATTAATCATCTATGTTTGCTAGGTTCAGAGTGGTCAGCACAGTTCATTACCTAAAGGGGGCCTCCAAGAAATCTGGAGAGGGACTGTTTACAAGGGCATGAAGTGATAGGACAAGGGGTAATGGCTTTAAACTGAAAGAGGGTAGATTTAGACAAGATATAAGGAAGAAAATCTTCACTATGAGGGTGGTGAGGCACTGGAACAGGTTGCCCAGAGAAGTTGTGGATGAACCATCCCTGGAAACATCCCTGGTCAGGTTGGATGGGGCTTTGACCAACCTGGTCTAGTGGAGAGTGTCCCTGCCCATGGCAGTGGGGTTGGAATTAGATGATCTTTAAGGTCTCTTCCAACCCAAATCATTCTATGATTTTAAACTTATTTTTAATTGAAATATTATTGTCAAGCTCAATATTTAGAAAATCATTACTGCGTTCACTATTTCTAAGGTATTCTAAGTCATGATGAATCTCAATGACTGTAAAGCTAGCCTGTGCATCCTGTATCACCATCAACACCATTGTTTTTGCTTTTTAATGTCTTCTTTCAAGTTTCATGTAGCCTCTTCAGCCCTGGGGCTATGTCATCCTATCTGCTAACTAGTACATTGGATTCTGATACTGCCTAGGCTTTCAGGACACTGCTGCAGAACAAATCGCCATCATGATCAATATCTGGGGGACTGTGACATTGCTAGATGTGAGCTTGGCTCAGTGACTCCATTAGTGCCATCAATACACAACCCAATGGCCATGTGAGCAGCTATGTGATGTAGTAGCAGTCACTTCAGAAGAATCATTGATTGACTTAGTGCACAGACACAAAACTGACAATTAAATGAACCAACAGCTTCAATTTACTTGCCATGATCAATTCAAGCTACAGTGAGTCATATGAGGAAATGTTAGGGGTGGCATGACCAAGCCTGAACCACAGCTCCCATTTTGTGACACGTAGTCTCCCAATAGAGAGTTTTTCTGTCAAGGGCAAATAAAACATCTTAAAAATAATTTTTCATGGTTAATCTTAAAGGTGCTCTTCCAGACACAAGGAAAAATATTTTGGCCAAGCAAACTATGGAACAATTAAGTGGAGCAGCTGCTGAGTGGGCTGCAGATCTTGTTTGCAGTGAGCAGGGAAACCTCCTGCACCTAGAATGGAGTCGACTGAGTATTTGCATATAATCAAACCTGGGTCTGATTCTTTTCTGTCTTGCATAATGGATATTTAAATCTGTGAAAAGACTGTGAAACACGGTCACTCTGAGCAACTTTTACAGACACTTTGCAGCTCACAGAGCAGGACAGTGGAAAGCTGGTCCCCAGAGCCAGCACAGCAGCTTTGTGCCATTACACGCAGTAATACCTGCATCTATAGTATGTATTTCCATGCTCCTCCTCATCCACTTTTTTTCTTCATCCTGGATACAGGAATGGTTTATTTACTTTTCATATCCCTATCCTGTCTGAAAAAGGTACAGCACTCTTTAAACTGATAAAACAGTAAGTCACACTGAAGTGGTTTTGTGAAACTCATCCAAGTTCTTCAGTACAATTGACGTGGTTTCCTTTTAACATAGATGTGGCAGAGTTGAATAGACTCCCTGGAGACTCCACAATTATTTTCAGTAGCAACAAAGGCCCATCCCAAACATAACTTTCAATCTTTTCATCCCTCCTTAAATACTAAGTAGAGCCTTTTCCTCTTATAAGGTACTGAAACCAACTCTGTATAACAAAAACACCTCCAGCCCTCCAATACCACCTGAATTACTTTCTAAGATATGTGTCTTAATGCCACAACTGCTCCCATTGTTAGATGTAGATCAGGCCAAAGAGATTGTGCACTGCCTTTTATCCAGCCCCACCAGCATGGGAAGTTCCACTGGGAGATACACAGTTGTGTCAGGGCAGCATACAGCATCTTGGAACTTTAAAGAAGCACTAATAAAGAGAAGATGCACCCACAGGACAACAGAGATACAATGCAAGCCAGAAAGTGTTGAGAGTCCTAAAGAGACCCAATTAAATTTTAAAATAAAGTGCCAACTTAGTAGTAGTTATATGTAAGAGCATCAATCAAAAGCAACAATAGAGGAAATTTACACCTCTTTTTTTTTTTTTTTGGCCAGGAACTTATATTTTTACAGGCAAGTAAGAAGGAGAATTCCCCACCATTGGTCTTTCAACCCATTTGTATAGATATAGGATCTCTGCAAATGCAATGCAAATTCACATTTGGTAAAGCCATGGTTATTATGGAAGCAGTAACTTTGAGTTCTTCAACAACTATCTGCATGTAATCTCACTCAAGTCTTACAGTACAACAGTAAAGTTTGGAGACTGTTTTCATGGTGTTCATATTATTTTTTCATGGACTGCAAGATTATTCTAAAAAAAGAAAACAATTAAGATGCATGTTTGATTATGATCACTCATTCAAACAAATGCATCATGTATAGAACACATTCCTCTCACATTTCACATACTCCAAGTTTTATATAAGTGTTCCCCTTCTTTCTAACAATTAGCATGCAAAGTCTGAAAAATTTCTCTCCTACTAGGAAAAAAATCCTACACACATACATGCTAGACCCCTTTTTAATGTCTTTTCAAAGGGAGATGAGTCTCAGGATAAAATGCAAGACATGAAAGGCCTGAAGACTCCATACAATTCTCTTGTGAAACAAGAGACATGATGCTCTGACAGCGCAGTCAGCCTTTAAGCATTACTATACGTCTGCAATCCAACCTGTCTTCAGTCCCGCAGCACAGCTGCAGTCCCAGGGGGTGGTTTCCCCCAAGCCCATAACGCCAGGCTGGTTACTGGCTCTGACATCCCTGGCACCAGCCCTTTCGCAATTCCCCGCGTTCTCAGCCCCTCTTCCGAGCGCACGTATGTGAGTGCCGGTGCCGGGGGCTGATCAGCCGCAGTATCCAGCACAGAGGCACCACGATGACAGCGCGTACCGAGAATGTAAAAGGGGATCTGAAGAATAACTTACCCTGACAGATAACAGAGCCAATTAAAAGCGGGGACACGATGTATGCACAGCTATACAGAACTCTATGACAAAGGAAGAGAAGTGCAGTGCTATCCTACTATCTCAGCTCAGAAGAGAATTTCTACAAACTTTGCTGGGTATTGTATCAGTCAAAAAATAGCAAAGACACAGTATTTTGTTGTCTTAAAAGATTTCTCAGTTGCATGACATATTCATTCAAAAGATAACAACTTCAGTTTCCTATTACTATGACTGCATTAAGCTACGTTAAGCTACAAGCACAGCATCATAAATATTCCTGAAACCATTTTGTTTATCTTCTGGCATTGAATTTGATATGACTAGAAACACTTCAAAATTTGTTAAAATAATTTGTAAGCCAAATATTATCACCATGGAAGCTCATGCAAGAGCTCATGCCCATGGACTGGAAAAGTATGAATATCATATTAGATTTGGCACAATTATCGAGTGGTAGTAAAACATTGTAGAACAGGTTGTAAGAACAATTTAGAGTGGTACTGAATGGCTTGTATTATTAATCTTTATCATATTGCTTAAGACAGCAAGTACATGGCCTCTTTCTACTTTTTAAATTATTATTAACATGGACCTCACTCTCCTCTGTTAAATAATGTCATATAGTCATTGACCTAAAAAAGCAATTGATCAGCTAAACAACATAGAAAAATTTAGCATCTGTATACAACACAGCAGCCTTTTTGCAGTTTGTGTACCTAAAATGAAGTACTATATAACAACACCAGTGCCGTTCAGAAAAATGTATCTCCAAAGGAAATTAACTGGAATGACTTTAGCTGCCCCATTCTAGGATTGCAGCCTAATGCCAAATTTTGCCAGGAAACCAGTCCTGATCTCTCCCTATTCCTGTTGCTCACTGGAGGAAGACTGGAGGTGCAGGGGGATGCACAATGTATTTTGCATACATTATTGACTTCTCAGTTCACAGTTTACCATCAGTTTGACTTCAGTGGTAGTAGTGACCAAAAAGAAGACAAGTCCTGGTATGTGACCAGCTCAAGAGACAGTTCATTCTCTGACTACTAAACAATATGTAGAATATTAAAAACCAACTTTTGCAAAACCCAATTGGCATAGGCTTTGTTGCAAACTGCTGAAAGGTGTACATTACCAGGGTTTACACTACCAGCTGTTTACTAGTGTTCGATCTCCTACACACTCAAAAGCTACACCACCAAGAATCAAAACTGTTCTCCCTCCTATTCTGTACTGAAGGAACGACTAATTTTTTTAATATGCCACAACCCACTGCTGCCACCAAGAACAATATTCCCAAGAACAAAATTGGGTAACAGATTTCGTTCAACACCTTCAAGTCTTTGAAGACAAGATATCAGCAGCCCTGATCAAACAGTCATAGAATCAGAGTCATAGAATGATTGGGATTGGAAGGGACCTCTGGAGGTCATCTGATCCAACCACCCTGCTCAAGCAGGGCCATCTGAAGCAAGCTACCCAGGACCATGCCCAAACAGCTTTTGAATATATCCAAGGATGGAGACTCCACAGCTTCTCTGGGCAACCTGTGGCAGTGTTTGACCACCCTCACAGTGAAAAAGTGTTTCCTGATGTTCAGATGGCATCTCCTGTGTTCCAGTTTGTGCTTGAGTCCATAGCCTGATAGAAAGATGACAGGGAACAACCAGCTGGGGTACTGGGCAGAGTGGCAAGAAAAGCAGGCATTGATATTTGAAATGACAGAAACTACTCTAAACCTTTCTATGCACAGTTATAGGCTCCATACACATAGGAACCAGTTTTTCACTCCTTCAGTGGTCCTGTCATGAAGTTTTTGATACACCTTCTGTGACAAGCTCAACTTGTGCCCTTCAGGCTCTCCTATCCCTATCAGAAGATCAGCCTCAATCTCTGTAGTGATGGGCTGACTTAAATAAATTACAGTGAAACTTCTGCAAACCGTCATCTGGAAAGGGCCAAAAAAGCCTCATTTTCTTTATTACAGAAGCTTGGGGGCAGGAGTTTGAATCTCTGTTCTGGGGTTTGTTTTTTTTTTTTTTTTTTNNACCCTTTTTAATTTTTTGGAAAATTATTTTTTTTTTTTTTTTTTTTTTTTTTTTTGTGGGCATATCATCAAAGCCTATTAGTGTAATACTTGCTATCATTCATTTACTGGAGAAAACTCGTTAAACACATGTCACTTCAAAACCGTGTGACATAACATGAAATTGAAATGACCTTTATTTTGGCATGCTACTGCACTGAGTTGGGGTATTACTAAGTCCCAAGCGTTGCCTGTTTACAAATGCTAGTCAGGCTACTACTACGGCTCTAATGTGCTCAGAGATTGTGCAGCTTATGAGCAACTGTAACTAACTGCAAATAGTGAAGTAGCTGGGGGGGAAGATCCACAGCTTACCAGGGGGAAAAGCCACTACTTTGAGACAATGGATTAATTTATGTTGGAAATTTGACCAAATAGAAGTGGAAACTTTGACCAATAACTCATTTTTGTCAGATGCTTTTTCAGTGTTTGGCCTCCTGTCTTGCAATCTGTGAACTTGCTCTTGGGTCTAGGTTACTTCTTCCCATCCATATGGTTCTCACACCAACTCTGTAAGAGTGACAGCTGAATGAGTCACGGTCATGCTTAACTTCAAGCACAAAGGTGTCTAATTCT
Organism: Aramus guarauna; assembly: GCA_013400195.1. NCBI lineage: Eukaryota > Metazoa > Chordata > Aves > Gruiformes > Aramidae > Aramus > Aramus guarauna. The sequence continues at coordinate 187,407 of VXBL01006296.1, read as the reverse complement.
TGGTCTTAAAAAGGCACATGACTGCATCATAAAAAGCCACAGGCTACAACATGGATCTTCAAAGCACTGCCACAGAGTGCACAGATGTGTACGTCAACCCTCTTGCACCCACCGTCCCACTTTCAGGACTCGGGATAGTCAAACAAGAGTCAGATTTCCACTCATTTCCTGAGGTTGCTCAACAGCTTTGGACAGCATCAGATGGATGCTGTGGATCACTAAGTTTCTGTCCCCTGGACCTTTTAACACACATTCAACCATCACCTTCGCTCATCAGGGGACTCCTCCTGAAGAGGTGCTGAGCTCCAAGACAAAGACATGACTGATTCTTATATCTGTTCCAACAAGGGGTCCATGGCTATAGCAAATGCAGCATTTCACTGTGTCCAACTGAGGTCCTTCTCCTGAGGCCTAACAACACAAAAGACATTTTGTAATAGCTCCCTTTGAAATCAAATTAGTAATGTTTCAAGGCGTGACCCGTAAAGGGCCGCTGTCCAGAATCTACATGTGTTTGACAGATACATCTTCCACCTAACGGGCCTCTGCAAGAGTACAGATGGAATCAAGATGTGTGAACAGAGCTCCAAAAAGAGAGCCATGGGATATCAGGATACACAGCAAAGCACTCTACCTCAACAGATAAAAAGGAAACAGTATCAGATACAGCGTGAAATAGCTCACTCCAGCTGGTAGGACAGATTCTGACACCATTATATAGGTGAGATTATTGCAGAGGAAGATGCTATTCCATATGTGCAAAAGCTAGCAAAATATAGCCCAAAGTAAACTATATAACCTTGTGCCAACTCCTTATAAAGGTCATATGTAGTCACAATCTCCTTTTCACATATGTCCATACACTGCAAAATGCTGAAAGCTATTATGGGCTGTAGGTCTGTATACCCAGGTACCTTGATGGGCTGGAGACTAGAGTCTTTAGAAAGCAGCTTATTTTTACCAAGCTAGCTAGCCATTTGTTAGCTGAGAGACTAGCTTGATAACTTATGCACAGTGTGCATTTGGTTTCAAAGGGCTAATAAAGATCAGGAGACAATATTTCAGAGATAAACACTAGTGTACCTCACGGCACAAAAAAATGTGGGGCTTGAAGGTAAAACAAAATGAACAGAAAAGTTAGAAAAGAAGATGAGTTTTCAAGTTTGCCATGATGTCTTTGCTTATCTGCCAGAAAACTAACGACCCCATTGTCCTGCAGGGTGAATCTCTCTGGAGAGATGAAGATGAGAACCCCTTCCCATAGTGTATGAAAATGGAAAGTATTTGGTGGTTGGTCTTTCCAAAGGTCCCATTTGACTGTACAGAGCATTAATTTAAAGCAGGGCAACTTTCTAATGCTGGCCAGGTCTCAGCTCCATAATTCATTTTCACATGAATTCACAGACAAGATAAAAAACCCCAACATGCTAGTATATGAAAAACCGCTACAGCAGCCAAATAAAATGAAACACCTGCTGGCAGGAACTCCACCAGCTACTTCTTGTTGCCAGTGTCTTCCATCTGAAAAAAGGACACAATTAGAGATGAACTATGTGTATTTTACAAGACAAAACAGAGCCCAAAGCAAGGCCCTAAAACCAGATAGGCTGTGCAATCTACACTATGGGTCAGGACCAGCCATATCTGAAAAGAAACTAGATACATTAGGCTAGGACTAGGAGCCAAGGCTAAAACACCATAGAGAAAGGCCTGTGATTCACAATGGCAGAGTTCACTGATGGTATAACTCAATTTATATTAGACTCCCAGCAGCTCATTTCCTCAACAATTTTCAAGTTCTGCCTCTGCTAACAACAGCAATGGCATTCATTTCAGGAAACTGAACGAATTTCTGCCTTCTCACAAAAAGGACAGACAAGCACGCAGTACTGTTACAGAGTTCTGAAATAAGGCTATAGCTAAGATTTGGACTAAGTTCTTACATATTAATACTTTCAGCTACATTTGATTACTTAAAAATGTCATAAATCACTGACTAACACTCATGGTTTTCAAACTATTTTTCCAGGAAGTTACTTTAGTGACCAGGGAACCATTACACATTGATCAAAGAAGTATATCAGAGCACCATCCTGATAAACCTGTACAATGACATCCTCATGAGATGTGCACAATAAGAGATTCAAATCCTGATATGAAGGAACAACCCAGAAGAGGTAGGAATTCAGCTCACTCTCCATGGTCAAGCAGATCTCCCTGCTTGGACTGTGAAGGTGTTTCTGTGCCGGTAGCAGAGTAACACCCTCCCATTCTATCTGAAGCAGCAACTAGTGTTTTCCATGTGACTTGTAAATAAGTGTGGCCTTGGAAACTGTGCTGTTGGAGTAGTGGGTAAAAGGAAGCTTAAATTTTATTTATTTATTTATTTATTTAAAGCATTAAAACTAGGACTAAAGCCCAAAGGCAATGAGCAGTCTGTCTCACAGACTGTCACTCAGGTTAGGGAACATGAGCTGATGCTTACGCACTGAGTTCCCCCCTAGAGTGATACCTCTTTCTTTTCAGTCTATCATGACGTATTTACAGCCTTGTCTCTCAGCAGTCCCTAGTGAGACTCCAGGGATCCACACTGGCCCATCATGAATGTTATTTTTCTTATGCTACTACTGCTTAGAGCCAATAGAAGATATTCAGCAAGGAATTAAGAGTCTGTGTTAATGTGATTTCTGTCATCCCCATATATCATGGATTAGGTTAAACATACTCTTTCTCCCCTTCCCTGTTTCAGTGCTGCTTCCAAATGTATATAGAATAGAAGTAAGCTTGCATTTGCTACATCTGTACCAGAAAACTGAATAAGCCTGGGACTGTTCTTGGGGATTACAGCTACTGGTTGCAGATAGTTCCTATTCATACTATTTAACCCTCTTAGCCTCCAAAACAAGATGGTCAGGTACCTATTCAGAATGGGTTCCTGGTTGGAGCCAATCCCTAAATGGTGCCCATAAACTATTTGGGAGAATCCTAGTTGGCCTAGGTCTAAAGCCTGCCAGGCACTCTTCTAACACTTTAAGAGTAGACAATGCAGTACTCGGGAATGTTTCCTCACAGTTTTTTTAATAGTATAGACAGTGCTGTAGAGAACAGAAAAAAACCCTCCAAGTCATACAGAATCCAATATCTTGTGCTTTGGTTTTACAGCTGCTTTCTTTTGCTTTCATTTAAACTCCTGGTCAAAACCACCTTACAAGCTACCAATATCCTATCCTACTGGTTTACAAAACTATTTAATGCTCCTATGAATACCTTGATTAGCTGCAAATGTATTATCAAACCTAACTCATTATATTAGACACAGGAAACACTACAGGTACATAAATGATACAATCACATCCATAAATGATACAAGCCTTTCGGATCAGAAGGGGTCTAACTGTCTTTCACACCTCCATGAAGAAAGAGAAGAGACTGAGTCTCTCCTAAGGGAATACCCAAACCGTATCATTCAGCAGATGTAAACCAGAAACTGAGTCATATTAGAGAGCAAGCAAGCATTTGCAGATCTCTGCTCGAGGACACAATTCCCCAGCTCTTGTCTGAGTGTGACAAATCCCATGCTAAGGTCACTGGTTATTGGGTTATTCAAGCATTCGCTGTTGGTGTAGGGTCAATCTGTTCCTGCTCCGTTATGCAGCTAGGCCACATCACCCCTGTTTCACTGTCCTTTCTCAAATAGATATGTAGACACAAGGACAGCGGTTTCAAATCTTTACAGAGTAGAAAGATCTTGTCTGCTCAGAGACAAAAATCCCCATCCCTCCCTGGTATCATTACTTACTAGCAATAACTCCAAGGTGTTGAGACTGCATTTAGCTTTACGGAATAAAACATAACAAGCTGTCAAAATGTGCATAAATAAATTAGAGTCATTATTCCAGCTTAAGGTTCTGGGGACATAAACAATCCTCTTGAAGTTCGCTGTGACATATTTTGCAGCGGGAGCCAGGCATTAAAATTACGTCCTGTATACAGAGAGCTGTAAATGCATTCTGTCTTAGGGCCTGGCACCTCGGCGCAGGCCTGCCTTGGAATAGAAAATAAAGCAGTCCAGGGCCAATTCCCTGCCTCTGAGCACAAGTTTTATGGCACAGCCCATGTCCATATGGCTAAACTCTGTCCTTCTGCTTGCTCCCCAAAGAGGAGTCCTCATCCGTGTCTGCCGGCTTGGAATAGTCCCTGGCTCATGCTGCTGCCCTAGCTCATACCCAGACACCGTCGGGGGAGCGGGGGCTGGCGCAGGCAAAAACCATGCAATGGAGCCTGCTCACGGTTAAACGCCACCGGTCACTACGTGCCACCGCTCCTGGCCCTGTCCAGGTTACGAACACAGATCCAGTCTGGGAGTTCTGCTAGGATACTACTCTAAAACATGTTTACCTTTCCGTAAGTGGCTTCCAGTTGCATAATAAGAAATGCAGTAAGTGAGATCAAAAACAAGGCATGAGGAATGAATATATTTTGTGTGTACAGGGACTTCAAGGAGCTGTACCAGACGAGATCACAGATCCATCGTGCCTCCAGCACTAACCAACGGCACAAACTTAGGAAAAAGTACCTTACATCAGGGTAAGCCTGCAGTGATACTTCCTCAGTACACTCTCCTGCAGCACTTTGTGACTGAACCAAAAGTGGTGTCTTGGTATTAATAGTCCTCTGAGGATTCTTCTGAAAGAAAATGAACTCTGGATTTAAATGCTGCATAATTAAAAAGTCAGTGAAAATGGGCTTTAGCAATTTGAATTATAAACAAGGAGCAAACCTATTCATTCAGAAAATGTATTTTACATCAAAAGAACATCAAAACCAGGATGAACAAGAGTAGTATCATTACAAGACAGCATCAAGCTGAAAGCTACAATCTCTAAGAGCAAAATGGCACTGACATCCTCACAGAAGGTTTTTGCTGGGGCTCAGTGCACACGAAACAAAACCAAAACAAACTTCATAGCATATTCTAGGCAGAACCTGCTGTGACAGAAATCAAAACAAATGGCTAATAACTCAGTGGCAAAATGTAGGATCTTTTCTATTTTGCAACCAATAATTTTTATAGCAAAGTTTTTCCTCATGTTTTTTTGTATGCCCCTTTAAGGCTTCGAAAAACCACCATAGCAGCTGTGTCTTTGGGTCCTGATCGATATTTTTGAGCTACTTGCTAAATCCATATTAGGAGCTGAGGCAGCTGTGGCAGTATGAAGAACTGTTCCATTCCTGAGTGGGAAATTCCATGAGATAAAACATTCTTGCATTTTGTCCAGCAGAAATACTGTATTTCCACTGAAAATGCCATACTAATAAGCTCACTAGTGATGTTTTTTCTAGAAATAAATAAGACAGAAAAACTTCTGACGCTGTCTCCCCTTTTTTTCTCCCCCTCTTCCTTTCTCCTTCCTTTCAAAGTGGGAGCATGTTGGTCAAAACAAAAAATCTAAATGCATTTTTCGCCCTAGTAATAAAGAAATGGATATTCCCTTACTTTTGCCTTGATGTATCAAAAACATACCAAAGGAAAACCATCCTGCTTTCCAAAACTTGACATTGACCACTGAGAGGAAACACACCTAGCACAGAAAGGTTCTTGCCTTGCTCTGTGTTTACTCCCAGCTTGGTCACAGCCATGTAGGTGCAAGTTTTAACATCCGTGATGTGACTTCTCCAAGACTTCCCCTCAACTACATGTACTTTGGAAACATGACACAAAAGTTGTTCCAGTATTTTTATTTGGCAAATTAGGGAAAACCTACAGAAATTAATTTGGAGCAGATGACGGAGCAATTCTGACTAGGACAGAAATCAAGAAGAATGCCAAGTCTTCAGCCACACTTGGGAAGGAGGTATAAGGTGCTGCAATGTAGAATTCCCACATTCTATATATCACCATCTGATATATATATTAGAGGAATACTGCTTATGTCATTTGATTCTGTTCTGCCAAAAATTTCTTCATCTCCAAAATGGTGACAGCGGTACTGCCAACCTCACGGGGATCCTGTGAGGACAATGAAATACTTTGCAGTGCTCCCACACCAGGCAAACCTTAAATGAAGGATAAGGGAGTCTATCACCACCCTATGGCCTTCTCATATGTCAGAGAAACATATAGGGCTCCTGGTATGAAAAGCAGCCCTATTCATTCTCACTTGTAAATACCGTTGTCGTTGACTATCAGCTACTCAAAGGAGCAAAACACACTAACAGTGTTTTGCCAGGAAGGCTGTGAAGCACAAGCAGTTCACACTGATCATTAGCTACTGGCCAGGGCAACACAAGAAACAATATCCAAAGACATACAGGAGTAGGATGGGATCAATTTATTGGTCAACAAATTCAATATAATTACCTCTAGCTAGAAACATGCTGATTGCAGTACTATTTAAACCCAGTAAATTAGATTTCCTTTCACCAGGAGGAACAATCTTTGCTCTAGTGCTCTACTTTGGACTGACAGGAAGGCAGGGCACCATGCATGCCACTGGGGAAAGATCTGCCACCATTTTACCTCAGCCAGCATTCATCTGGCTTCCTCAGATCACTAATCAGCTTCATATCAGAACACAACCACTATACCAATGCAAGACATAAAAATACACTGTTTACAGTTATATGTGTAAGATCAAATTAAATAGGGAAAGGGGAGGAGAGGAGTGCAGGACAAATGAATCTAATAAAATCAGATCAGAATACATTTGGGTTGCAAAGCATTTAAGAAAAAAATCGGGGGGAAAAAAGTGTAAAATGATCCTTCAAACTAACCAATAACTCTAGAAAGTCAGCCTTACAGCAAGGGCTCAATGTTCAATACTAGCTTTATAGGGAAGGGAAGTATTTTTATCACGTGGAAATTATAGTGAGGGTAGCAGGTGACACAAGCTCCTCAAAAACATTGCATTTTCAAAACAGTTTCAAACATTGTCTCTGAAGGAACAGTTCTATACAACAGTGTCCTCAAGCCTCTCACACCCTGTCAGCAATCTCCATGTCTTGGAACATACATGGGAAAAACAGAGGCATCTCTACAAAGTATCCCTGGAAACAGGCTAATACGCAGGAGGGGCAGCTTTACAGAAAGACACTGTGAGGTTCCCGTTTCTTTTCCCCTCAGCCAATGTTGTGGCAGGAGGAAGAGCAGACATCATAAATATGGGAATCCCCCAAAAAAACTAAAGCAGGCTTTTCTGAAAATACTGTGTGTACAAGTTTATATCCTTTCCCCTCTGTTGGTTACAGTCCAGATTACATAGGCACGCCTTATCACTGAAGACAGACTATTAAATATGGGAACGGCTGTCAAGCAAATGGTCTGCGTTCTTGTGAAACCATTTCACCATTCTTCCACAAACAGGAAAATATTTAGCAAGAGGTGTGCAAACTGGGCACAGATGCAAGACTGCGATTGAAAGGTGGGTGTCATCTGCTGAAAGCAGATCTAGACAGAAGGATTCAGCATGAAAAATATTTCCTTTGTCCTCCAGACTTAGAATTTTCTTTGTCTGACCTGAAAATATTTGTTACTTTTACTCTGAAATTTTGAGTGTTTCCTAGTCACACTTTCAACAACAAACTGTCAACTGCGGTCCTATATTTACAGTATTTCTCAGAAAAACCTATTGACCACAGCAAAATATTCCCCTGCTTGCTCACATAGACCAAAGCATTTAAGCCATTGGAAAACACAGCAGAGAATAAAACGTTCAGCTGTTAAAACCCATTTACCCAGTTAGGTTCTCTCTAACAGCCCTTCAGAGCTTCAGTTCAGTGACATGAGAAACTCCCAAATCTGGAAAGTAGTCAGTCTGCAGAGAAAGTACTTTCCAATGGCTTTGATGTGTTCTGGTGAGACCCTACATTACTCCAGAAGCCCCAGGGACATACACTTTAGTAATATAAGGGTTGAAATTTGTCACTATATTTTTGCACCACTAAAATCCTGCATAATCCTCATTTTGAAGACTTAAGTGAGACTTAGGCAGTACATAGCCTCATACCAGGTCTTCTTTGTGTTGGCACAAATTTCACCCAGGCAAGACAATATTTGCTCAGGTGCAGTACCTTGGGTGAGAGTTAATCCCTTTCATTTCTGACACAATAGTTATTATGTACAATAACTAATAAAAGCCACTCTTGAGATCGACAACCTACACATTTTCAATTTCCTCTCATGTACTCTAGCCTTTCATAAACTCCTTTGATCCTGTATAGGTGTCAATCTTTGCATGCATATAGGTCACAAGAAAGTTCATCTCACGTTAATAGCGCAGTCACCTTCGGATGCATTGATTTTAAGCCATTTCCATTTCCAAATTTCAATTCATCATCTTATTTCAGTCACTCCATTATTCTCAAAGATGCCAAGCTACAGGGACTGTGATTTTGCTTGGACTCTGTATTAAAGAGGAAAAAGTCAAATCAAATATCAAAGCTTCCTTCTTGCCTGGCTGGTTGGAGATGCATGCGCACACTGTACCCTTCCCTATCACAGGAGGGGTGGGTTATCTGAGGCAGGATTTGCTGCAGCTCCTCACCAGCAATATTCCTGAGACAAGGATTGGATACAAATCCCACAAAACACAGAATCAAATCACACAGCTCAAAATGCCATTCCTTCACCACCAGATTGCTCAGAGGCTCAGGACAGCCCATGAAATCTGCGCTGAGGACACCAAATCTGGGGAAAGGCAGAGGGCTGCCTGATGCAGGCACCCCGAGGTGAGCTCTGACAAAGGCAGGGTGCTGCCTCAGCTTTCTGCGCAGAGCCCCAGAGGCTGAGCACAGCCCTTCACAAGTGTACGAGCTGCACCCCATCATAGCCAGGATCCCGTTCTCTCAAAGTAAGATGTCCTCCATAGTTTTTCCCCTTTTTTCCACAAACCACCAGATCAATGCGCTGAAAGTCCTGCCTTCTTTGCTGTTTCAAACAGGACCAGATGCTGCCAGCAACAGCATGTAAGGCAAGAGGGACTGGACTTAATCTTTTCTGGGAAGGCAAACCTTATAGAAATGTTTGTTTTCACTCTGCTGTTCAACATTCCAGCTAGTGGGAAGCTTCAGGACCTTGTTCCAATAGCTTGTTTCTCCTGCTCCCTCCCATGGCAAATTGAAATCAATATTTTTAGATTCTTGTCATTCCGTTAAAACTCTCTCTCCCCCTCCCTTTCCGAGGTCACACAAACTTTGCTTTGGACTCCAAACTATTAATTTTTCATATTACTCATTTTAGGTGTCTGAAAAGCTTCTTACTCACCAGCCTGTAGAAGGAAGTGTTCTTTTTTTTTTTTTTTTTTCTTTTTTAAGACAAATAAGAGATACATATCTCAGCAACAGAAATGAAGACTCCTCCATGCTATCACAAGGTGTCTCCAAACCTGATTTGCAGTACCCCCTTGGCACACACTTGCTGACTTTGCTTCACGCACACTCAGAGTCCTTTATTTCTGTAGGCATATAGCTAAAAACTGTGCCGATCAAGGAAATCTGAGGTGCCTTTTCATCCAGGTAAAGTAACTGCAGGGAACCATACTGAAGTTGAATTCATTTCTCACAGACCATCAAACACTGTGCCACATGTTAATGACTTTTGGTAGCCATGAGCTTAAGCTACACTGTTAACTAGAGCTTAAAAGCTGCATAGCCCAGTGTCAGCCTCCAGAGCTCAGCAAGGGCTCCTGTCAGCAATGCCTGGAAAAGAGATGAGCATGTAACACAGGAAGTGGCTTGTGAAGCAAGAAGCAGCCTTCCTCATTTACCAAAAGTTCCCTTTTCTGCTCAGCTCCTCTCCTGGACTCGTTTGGACTAGCAGAGGAATATACCAGTGCAGCTCTACCTGTCAGCAGGGAAGAATGTTTGTGCATCTGAGTCCTCTATCTCTCTACCAGAGCTTTGCTCTTGGGTCTCCTCAGACTCCTGATAACCTCCTGATGTTACCGCAGCTGTTTGTTTAACATAAACCCATAAAATTCTTGAGGTTGCCACATCACCCTTTTCTCCAGTCCACACCCAGGACCTCCTCATCTTCTTACATACAGTAAACAATTCCCTGCAGGGTCCACATTTATTGTGATAACTAACAAGCCCATTAAAACTCCAGCTCTGACGCACACTATACAGTAAGCTTCGGTGCACTGCTGTCAGGTAAGACTTTGCTGATATATTCAGACTTTACCAATAAAATAATATTTGTGTTCTCAAAACCATCAACTGAAGTATCCCAGAATGCCATAGCAAAATCTGCAAAGTATTTTTAAGAAAGGGGGGGG
>VXBL01006296.1:146123-177029 GCA_013400195.1 Aramus guarauna | reverse complement strand
GGTAAAAAAAAAAAAAATCTTTTTCTCCATAGAGACTCCAGCAAGTCTAAGCTTATGTAGACAGGGTGGAAAGCATTTTGCAAAAGCCAAAAGCAGATGCTGTCACAAAGCCAGTTTTGTCCAGCTCACCTATACAATTCCTTCAGTTCAGAACCAATCGGATGCAATCATGTATTTCTGGTTTGGCCCCTGGGTGGACAGAACACAGCTGAAATCCAGATGATCCACATTTTTTACAGCAGGTAAGCCAGGATCACATACAGAGCAAAACAAAGCAATTTGCAAGTGCCCCTATCTAGACCTTAGGTCTGAAAAATATGCTGAGCTTCTTGTGCTTGTTTGGAAACACTCTTAAGTCTAAGTCAGCAAGAAGGTCTTTACTTGCTGCATTGCTTCATGCCTACCTGGGACAACGTCCTGTGCAATTGTTTGTACAGCTGAATAGAGCAGTCAAGATGTCTGTTTGAGGTGCGAGTCCTAATTCCCTTCCCTTGCAGACACTTGAGAACATATTCTGTGACAGACTATGTTATGCACAGTTTCTTCATTCAGTTTGCTCTCAAGCTGAGACTACCTTTTGATAAATACCTAGATCTACATTTACGCAAATGCGTAGGCATACACAGCAAAAAGAGAATGAAAATACTAGTCAATCTGTATTAACAACCTTCGTTTTAATAATACAAATATCTGAAAGCATTTCTTTGTACATACCTTTCTGTAAGTCCACAGCCTATTTCCCAATCAAAGACATGCTGCCCATGCAACAGCAATAAAGCTGTCATACTGCCTTCGGCTGTAACTTGCAATCTGTCCGTATCTAATACTTCACTGAAAAAGAAAAGGTGCAGGCCCTAAATCTAGATGAATTGACTGGCAAAGGGCTGTGCTACCTAAAGTTCAGCTCACTTTTTTTCTTGGCAAAAGCATTTAAATCTTCTAATGTAGATTTATGTCATTTTGTCTGGGTGCTTTCCCCACAGAGGCTTCAGAAATTAATCATGCTTCCTCCACAATCATGGAAACATCCCCGAGTTAGCATGAAATTATTTTTCTTTTTTTTTTTTTTTGGCCTCATTTTTTCCACCTCTTCCCTCTCCCCCAAAATACCTGTCCTGGCTGAAAATATCACATACTATATTTTACTCTTATGAAGAATTTTATCTGTGATAGTTAACAAGATTCTGCAAATGATTAAGACCGTAACATCTTCAACATTTCTGAAATTGTTTTACAGACTTTGCTGCTGTTTGGTCAGACTCATGGACACCTGTAAATTCAATATCTTTAGAGATATTTTCCTATTTTACAATTTCAAAAAGTTCCAGATTTGTGATTCATTTGAGAGATAAATGGCCAGCAATAAACTACTCTTTTTTTTTTTTTTTTTTTTTTCTGTGTTTCATGTTTCATTAGAAGATGCAAAACACCCTCACAAACAGGAACTGAAAAAGAAAATATTGGAGCAGGGAGCTGTGTTTGTAAAGATGTCAGTTTAATAGATGCAAAATGAAAGATATTCTATAAAACATATTAATAAAAGATATTCACAAGCTGAACCAAAGTCAACTGCAGTATTTCTGTTCTACTTTAAATAATATTAGTTTCATAACTAATTATCTCACAATTACTAATATTTTTCCTTGATGAACTCTGTGCTGCCTCATCCTAATGAAAGTGCTGCAAGGTAATACAGCAGTTACATGACAATGCAAATAGGACCCATTCAATTTGCACAAAAAAAGGTTGCAAGGAGCAATTAGCACTTCATTAATATGATATAAAATGCTAATTTGCCATATATCCCAAGTGACTCAAAACTCCTCTCCATCCATATGCGCAAATAATAGTTAATATGATGCAGTGTGTGTGGACCAGGTTCATGGTGCATTAGCTGATATCCCTGTGTCAGTTTTCAGTATAATAGCTATTAGTTAATATGAACAGTAGCTCATATTTAACCTATGACAGCAGTGTTAAATGATAAAAGGATCTGTTGGCAGCAATATCTCATAATTCCACCCCTGTAAAGTTCTCTCTTCCTTGCTATCCAGGATGAAGTATTGGAAACTGACTTCTAATCTAATTTATAAAGCAGATTGAAATGAAGTGCTGGTAGCACTCATCTCGGCTGCTCAGCATTTTGAGAGGCAAGATCATTCCTGGTGAATCGCACAGCTCAGGCATTCGAGCACTCACTGGCAGCTTCTAATGATCAAAGTATTTGACTTAAATAATTGATTTATTTATACCAGTAAAGAAGCTCCAGGGGGTTGTGAATATTATGAGATATAATCACACCACTAGGGAATTAGAGACACTCAGATGTGCCTTGTGCCTGCTAATGCCCTGCGGGTGTGATTAGGATATCACACATCAAAGGAATTTGCTCTAAAACTTTTCATATAATAAATTAATAAAAATAATTTATTTAAATAATTCCACTGATTTAACAGGATAGATCTGATGCAAGATGCAGTATGCAGAGAACTACAATGAAGTATGTTGATCTAGGACAGTTAAGAAGCCCTGACCATCTTCAGTTAATGCCCAAGTACCAGCAGGATACTATGGCTAGCAGGTCCCTTACAAGGTAATAGCATCACCTCAAAGCTTACTGTCTGTGAGAGCATTCCCAGTGATTTTAGCCAACCTGCATTGTCTGAGACGGAGTAAAACAGTGCTCCTTCAACAAATCCTTTCAGGAAGGGAAATGTTGATTAACAGTGACAAACAAGGCGGTACAGCGTGCTGGCACAAGCAGGCTCTGCAATGGCTGCAATACCCCATGGAGAACCCAGGCTCTTCTGGCCAGATTATTTTTTCAGGTATTATAACAGCTACCTTAATGGTTTATGCAGCATGAGCATTGTAGACTACAAGTATTTTACAGTCTTTAATGAACTTCTCACCCCAGCATACTTTTTGTACTTGTTTTTTAAAGGTGGGCTTTGATATGAAGACTATTTCTGAGGTTTTTATGATTCCTCATGGTAATTGTATTCAATTCGATTCTACAAGGGTAAATTGGCATGGGAGAACCCAGGTAGAAGAGAAACATAAGTAGTACAAAGCAAATACACATCATGTTACAATACCATATGGGCAGATTCAGCCCTTCCTAAATGTGGGGGCTGCACCCTCACAGAGCCTTGACCATATCCCATCAAGTCACCAGTGCTGGGAAGAAAAAAGTCCTCTTGTTGTGCACCCTGGTGAAGCTGCATCTATAGGACAGACTGTATTTATTATCTGCATGTTGGAAAAAATGAAGTCAAGAAAGGGAAAGAGGTTATAAACATAAAGAAATGTGTACATTTGTTTTCAACACAGCGTGCTACGTGTAGCACTTTCAGGCTAATTGGTAGTGGACTGCATGACTCCAAGCTCAGTCTAAATCCTGAAATTCCAAGACAGGAGAGGTTTTTTGAACTCACTGAGACACACTGAATTTTGGGTGCATTTGAAGCTGATTTCAGATCTGACCCTTGCAATAAAAACATGTATGATATGGTGGACATTTGATTTGTGATGTCCCCCCAGGTACCTCATTCAGTGGCCTAAGTTGATAAAGGGCCCACTGGCACACACAGTACTTCTTGTGCCCAAATCAGAACGGATTTGCAAGGATGCAAATAAAGCTTAAGTGTGGAAAAGTTGTATACAGTCTCAGGCTTTTCCCATGGGCATGAGCAAATCCCTTGAAGCCTCTCCCTTTCTAATTTTAGTGATAGAGACGGTGCTTTTGCAGTAATTTATAATTGTTGTTGATTACTTAGAACTTGCGAGACTTGTTTAAACAGCATTGCAGTTCTGGAGTTCTTTTGCAATATCTTTGGAGAACAAAGATGTAAACCCCTGACATACCTTTATTAGAGACAGAGTCATGTCATCAACTCTGACCCCAGTTTCAAATTCTTCCTGTTTTCTGTGACTGCCAACTTGAGCTTCAACAGCTACCTGATCTGAGGGAGTCCCATGCTGACTGGGAAATCTCAGATGTGATCCCAGGTTAGATTATAACACAGTTCAGCAATTCTGATCCTAATAATATCCCAATATGCATCCCACAGCACGGCTGCCTCTTAGTTAAAACTGCAAATACTAACAGCCTACCCTTGAAGCATACTGTCAAGTTTGCAAGCTGCCAGTGAAGATCAAGGATTATTAACATTGGCTCTCAGAACTGAGGAGGTTTTTTTAAACAGTGTCTGTTTTGTTATCTATATCAGCCGTGACCTGTGTGTTACTCCCAAGGATAACAACAGTTGTAACACCTTGAGCAAACCAACCACTTAGGAGCCCAGAGAAGTGAATCATCAAGAGAGAGCTCACACCAGAAAGCAGTCCCTGAACGTCTCAGCAGTGAAAATACTTGTTCTTGATTGGAGACAAAACTTTAGTGTCAAGGAACATAACAGTATTAAAAGCTGAAACTTCTCAATAAGTTAGAATTTTTCACATTTATTTATAGCTGCAAATATTATTTATATCTATACATGAAGGTCTATAAAGGACTATAAAATTCTCTTTCTTTGCATACAATGCTGCCCTTTGCTTTAGCTGAAGTGGGAGGTGGATAGCATTTCTCAAAACCAAACCTCAGCAGAACAATAAGCAACACAGAAGGGCCCAGCGTCTACTATTAAGGTAACAACAGCACGCTGACTGGCAAGGACAGCTGAGCTCAGAGGCAGGAACGCAACTGCATGCCAATACAGGTGTATGAATAACAGGACAACGGTGACTAAACAGGAGCTTTCATGAGCAGGACCTGGCCTTGAAGGCTTGGCTATAGTGAATCAAGGACAGTAGTAACTAATGCGTGGCTCTGATGAGCCAGACCACAGCCAATAATCTGGGAGCCAGGAGGAACATCAAGGCTTGGGGTGGTAGTGGATCCTCTTCCCAAAGATACAAAAGTGTCATATTTGCACAAGCTGAGTTCTCTGACTTGCCTCCATCCTTATCCTCCATTGCAGGAATACAGTTTGAAGGTAAGAGATACATGAATTGTCATGCCAAATCACACCCAAGTGGAAGATGCAAAGTCAAAAAATATCTGGAGTTGGGAAAGAAAAATTTCAGGACATAAGAAACCAGCAATAGACTCAATAAGGGCAGTGGGCTTTGTAAACGAAAAGCAGAGGGCAGCTCTCCTCCAATGAGCGGCTTTCCCTTCTACAGAAAGTCACCCTTCCTTACAGCCTCTCACTGCCTGAATTCAGTTAGAAGCCATTCTCCTTCATCCCAGTGGTTGTGTCCCAGGCATTGTGAAATAGCGCTGGCAGTGTTTGCAGCTGTAGGAAGTCAGATATAAGCCCTAGTGCCACCAGTACGCTGCTGGCAATGGAGCCTGGCAGCCCTATCACCAACTAGGGCCTTCAGCACACGAAAAACCAGTTAAATAAACCACAGACTTGGTGATCAGTAACAGACCTGCCTACTCATTCTGCCCGGAAAGGAAATTCCCTCCATTTGAGCTGGCTGTCAAAGCAACACTCTCCTCAAAAATACCTGACGTAACATGGCATCCTCTGCCTGAACCAGCCAAGCTCCTCAGCAAAAGTTTCAAATCTGGGACTTAAGTTACGTGTCTGAATCCACGCTTACTCCCCTGAAAAAGACAGAAGGATTTTTAGAGGCACTGACCACTCAGCAGCTCTGAAAAATGAGCAGTATGAGAGATGTAAGCACCAATGTCAGGCACTGCAGCTCCAAAGTATCACTCCAGGTACTTACCTCCTGGTCTGGCCACCGCCTGGTTATGGAGGGAGACACCTTACCTTGCATGGCTGCCTGCTCTATATTCCTCCTTCCTTCTTTGTGGGCCAGTTAGGCCTTCATTTTGAGTAGATGTTCTGTAAATTGAATAAACAAAATGTTAATTATGGGGCCAAATTCAGGCCTTGGTGTTTGCTCATAAAGATATAGCCAATACCGTCCAGGAAAGAACCCAGTGACACATTTCCACACAAGGTAGAAAGAACATTACTTATCTTTTTAGGGCTTTATCCTACTCCTGACAAAATCAGTAAGAAATTGTCTTTGGTTTCAAAAGGAGTAGAAAGCTGCACTATAAATTTTAAAGAGTTTGCAAGGTGTTTTCTTAAAATCTTGTGTTTTTCAATAAACTTACAAAATGAAAAGAGCTTCTTTGCAACCAAGGAAAAGACAACAAACTTAGAACTCATTACTGCTTAGCAGCCATTATACATGACAGAAGCACTGTTTTTTAAAGGACACTCCCCTTTTGATGAAGAACTGCAATGATTTGAGTAGACTGTTTAAATCTAACTCCTCATTACTTGAAGTTCCCCACCCCCTGCCAGCCTTTGAGCCTATGAAAGGAGGAATGTAATGAGTATACATTAATGTTATATACTTTCCACAGTTCTTGTTCTGGTGTGACCAGATTTATGTACAGAGTAGCTTGAATGCAATCCATCATGATTATACATAGCATTGGCTTCAACATTTCTGCAGGTAGCACCGTCTCCAAACTCTCTTAGCTGCGGTTGTATGAAAGGAACTGAGATGTGGTGACACAATGTTCATTTGTTTTGGTGGCAAGACTCAATTAAAACAACATAACAGGGTTTAAAAAAATACTAATCTGTGAAAAAAAAGTGAAAGTGAGTTAAGTAAAACCTTCAAATATTCCCTTGTTCAGGACAAGCTGTGTGGGCTGACAGCTTCTCCCAAGGGAGCAAGAGGTCTTAGAAAAAGCCCTGCTACGAAAGGACTGGCTGTTAAGGCAAATCCCCACCAGTCGGAGCCCGGAGGAGAGTGAAGCCCAGCCATTGATGCCCAAACACAGAGAAGACATTGTAAAGGAAATATGAGGGATGAGAATGGCAGTGGAGGAAACAAAATAGGGACTGCCTCCCACACAGAGGGACAACAACCTGTGAAAATAAGAAACTGCTTTTTCACTAGACAGATTTTTAAGGAAGACAGACATGTCCTATGGCTTTCAAAATGCCACCTGGGCCATTAAGGAACTCCATGCTATCACTGAGGGAGACAAGAAGGCAGGTTACTAAAAGTAAAACAGAAATACAAGGAGGCTTCTTTGCAAGTAAAAATCATTTCCAAAAAAAAAAAAAAAAAGAGTGACCTCAAGTATCACTGACTCCTGATTTTTATCCCAAGCTTTGCAATAGCCATTGTTCTTCCCAGAGCCCCAGGATCCTTGATTCTTGTCACCAGAGCTTTCATTTTTCAAAAAGGATTGCAGTCCAACCAAAGTTTTAAAGCCTTTTCTTTTCACACACAAGGTACAACCATGAATGTGCTGTAGACTGTTAGAAATAATTTTATACAGTCTCAATTGGGAGTGGGACAGAGAGAGGAAGAACCTTTGAGTCTCCACAGCTGAGACTAACTTCACAGAGCTAGGATTGCCAACCATATCCTGGGCTGCATCAAAAGAAGCATGACCAGCAGGTCAAGGGAGGTGATCCTCTCCCTCTGCTCTGGTGAGACCCCACCTGGAGTACTGCATCCAGCTCTGAAGCCTCCAACATAAGAAGGACATGGAGCTGTTGGAGCAAGTCCAGAGGAGAGCCATGAAGATGATCAGAGGGCTGGAGCACCTCTCCTACGAAGACAGGCTGAGAGAGTTGGGGTTGCTCATCCTGGAGAAGAGAAGGCTCTGGGGAGACCTAATTGCAGCCTTCCAGTACCTAAAGGTGGTCTACAAGAAAGTGGAGAGGGAATGTTTACAAGGGCATGGAGTGATAGGACAAGGGGCAACGGCCTTAAGCTGAAGAAGGGTAGATTTAGATTAGATATTAGGAAGAAATTCTTCCCTGTGAGGGTGGTGAGGCACTAGAACAGGTTGCCCAGAGAAGCTGTGGATGCCCCATCCCTGGAAATGTTCAAGGCCAGGTTGGATGGGGCTTTGGGCAACCTGGTCTAGTGGAGGGTGTCCCTGACAATGGCAGGGGGGTTGGAACTAGGTGGTCTTTCAGGTCCCTTCCAACCCAAACCACTCCATGATTGCTGAAGGGAAGAAAAGCTCTCTGTTGTTGGTATGTCCAGAGCCATAAATGGATTGTAATTGAAGGCAATTATTAATTATTATTATTATTTAGAGACTACTTTTCATTTTAGAACTTGGAGATAATTTTACATATCTGTAGTTCTCATATGCCATTACATGTCTCTATATAGTTATTCCTATAGCTGTTTCATGCCATACTGTATATGAGCCCTGAAAGCCAAAATGCTATGCCTCAGGACACAAAGTCAGAGCAGCCAGCAGGATCGCAAAAGCCCTCCTCCCAGACCCCAGGTCTCACCAAAAGTCCCCAACATATCTGTACAGGCAATGCTAGTAAGTGATATAAGGACTAAAGACAAAAGAAAACATTGAAAAAGGATTCAACACTAAAGAAAGACAAGGAGTTTCCTTATTTAGTACTGCAATGCTATATCTCTAAGTTTCGTGTACTGCTCCTAAGTTCTTCTAATACATGAGCTATGAAAGAACAAAGTGCTGGAGGCCTGCACACAGAAGAATATGTCCCATGTGTAAGGTTGGATTTACTTCCCCAGAACTTTACTCCCCCAAAACTTTTTTCATTAAATAAATACACTAAGGGAGAGGAATCTATTTGCAACCTCCATTTTTCACAGTGAATTGCCTAAGATGGAGGTTGTTCCCACAAAGTAAGTAGGGTATTTAGCTGTGGAAGTATAACTAAAAGACCTCTGTACAGTTCTTGGAGTCCTCAAAGAGAAGATGTGGCCAGCAAGACCCAGGACAGCCTATTAAC
Source organism: Aramus guarauna (assembly GCA_013400195.1). NCBI lineage: Eukaryota > Metazoa > Chordata > Aves > Gruiformes > Aramidae > Aramus > Aramus guarauna. Next base: position 168,246 of record VXBL01006296.1, on the reverse strand, counting down.
AGTCTGGTTTTCTCATGACATGAACTTTCTTGCACACTCCATGACAGTTTCCATTAAAGGGCATTGTTGCATTTGTTTAAATTTGCATTAAGAACAGTAATGCTTTGTTTTTTAGAAGGCAAAATCATCCCAGCAATTACTTTACAAGACAAGCATCTCTGCTTTCATTTTAAAAACTAAAAGGAGCTGTGTAGCTCTGGTGTGTATGGAGAGCTGCAAGAACTACATGGAGTTGGAACCACGGAATGTACCCAAGAGGTCGGAGGCAGCTCACAGACCTCCAGGGTCCAATGCTAAGACAATGCCAGCAGGGCAGTTGCAGGGAGGTGACAGCAGGGCAGTTGCAGGTCAGCTCTGTCCCTGCAGTATCCCAGGCAGCCCTGCCCTGACCCTCTGGTGGCCTCCAGAGAGTCTGTGAGAAGGGATGCACGCCCAGTGAGCACTGCTCCCACCTTTCCCATTTTCTAGAGCTCCTCTGTGCTTCTGTGCACAGTTAAACAGAATAAAATGTTAGGTTTAGCATCAATAATGGCTAATACAGCTTACCTCCAAACGCTTCTGCTCCTTCCATTTTGCTGCACAGCCCTAAGATCCCCAAACATGACATCCCTCTCATAACTACACCAGGTCTCTATCTTGAGACACTGAAACAAAGCTGGGAAAGGGATGCAGCATGAGTGCTTTAAGATATTTAAATTTTCTTTTGGATTTCTGTCTCCTGTGTTGACACTTCTGTGCTAAGGAACTGACAGCAACAAACAGTGAACAATGCAGTTGAGGTGATGCTGGATGTGCCACTGCACTATGAAAATTATGAATTTGCAACGTGATGCTGTTTAGGAGCTCCAGCCACAGGCCCCACAGCACTGCGGGCACTCTGTGAGCTGTAATAAATGGGGCAGAACAGATCATTACCTACTGAACTTACGACAGATCATTTATTGTAGAGGCAGCACATATTTGTGCCAAAAATAGGTGGGCTGCTTTTGAACAAATCACATGGAGAAAGCCAGCAGTGCTTCTGTTTGCAAAGGCCTCATGCAACGAACTATTTCCAAATAACTACCCTAGCTGACCACGCAACAGCTAGTACCTCTGTTGATGCTGATACAAAGAAAAGTACATTAATATAGAGTTTGGGAATCACAGACTCTCTTTTCTCAGGTCCCAGTTATTGCTTTATTACTATTACCATCTCAAAATCCCAGAGAAAGAGCTAGGGATTTAAAATAGATTATCAACATTATAGCAACATTTGTGAAACTTGGATGTAAGTAGAAAAGTTGAAAGAGGGAAGACTTTGGAGAAATTACTGGAAAGTCAGACTGTGTGCACTGCTGGAATGCTTAATGCTTCTCCAACAAAGTTTCAGTTTAGTTTTACGAGCATGGCATCCTTTTCACATTAGCACATGGTATGTGAAACATCACCCTGCTTTCCCAAAATAGCAGCTCTAATGAGTTTCATGGTAGATGTCCTGCTGATCAAACACGGGTTCATGAGCAATACAAAGAATCAATAGGATGCTTGCACTCCATGCATCAGCCCAAGTACAAGCACACTGCAGAATGCCTGTCATCTGCCCACACAAGCACTATTTGCTGGCTAAAGAACAAGGACACACAAACACAATCATACCACAGCTCATTAATAAGTTCAGCTGAAGCAGTAACATACAGTTGAAATTGTCCAACAAAATATTTCAAAATGCAATAGGCTGGATACAACTTTCTATTGGAAAAAGGAAGCTAAGGCTCAGCAGTACATGGATCACAAAGGTTTAGCCTTTCTCCTCCGGTGGAGATACAAGAGACTAAAGGAAAGAGACAAAAAGGTAGCATGCTTTCCACCTCTCCCTTCTTCCACTAAATGTGCACAAGCCCCTTCACAAGCCAGCAGTAAGCTTGGGCTCCACCTGAGGGCATCATCTTGACACAGGGACACACAACACTGAATACCTAAATGGGAATATTAGTACTTATCCTCCATACTTTAATGCTCCTGGAACAGGGCACAGGAGTTAGGCAAAGCAACACAGCTCTTGAGAGGATATCAATTGCTGATAGAACTGGAAATTCAAGAGCACTGGAGATAACTTTCCTATGTGGACCACATTGCTTCTTATGGAAGTATGAAAAGGCAGTCAACATGCTGTGATTCCTCTCCCTAACACATGATCAGACACATCCTAGTTTTCTGTTCAAAACATCACTATTTTGCCACAAGAAACACACTCACACAATCAGAGAGAGAACTGGAATGACAAAAAGTCACCTTAGTCCATGACCAGGGTGAAGGTGCATGGCCATAGCCCCATCATGCAACTGAGAGAGATCCTGATTACATGACTAGGGCAGAAGCATCCCAAGCACACAGCTATAAGTCCATGGGTCCTTATACCAGAGTCCAACATGCTGCCATCGTACAAGGAAAGAGTTTTTCACACGTGACAATGACACAAGGAGCACCCCATCAAAAATCCCAGGTACGGCTACAGAAACTATGAGGCAGCCGTGAACTGGCCTTGAGCTGAATGAATTATGCAGCCTGGGTTGAACATGACTTGCAAGACCTTAAATTGGGCAAACCTGCTGCAGAGGCACAACAGAGAAGTATTGCATAGTTTCTAAGCTCTCCCCACCACCCAAAGCAGCTCTGCAAGGTGAATTGCTGTGTTCCCAGCAGTTTTCCCCTATGATATCTATTTCCCAGGAGGCAGGGACTAGGCCTAGTTAAAATAATCAGGTCCCAGCTTATAACATCTTGCCCTCCTTTCTGCACTGGGAGCACCATTATGCTGGTATGCATTGCTCAGCCTCTCACTATCACATATACAATTAAGTTCAGCTTCTAAAAGCCCTACCTGTAATTGGAGCCAGCTGCAACCTTTCTAACACATACTAATTGCCAGTAATGATTTAAGTGCAGTAAATTCACATGCTGCAATTGTTTTAAATAAAGGAATCTCTCGTAGCTTTTCCCTGAGAAAAATCTGTTAATCTTTGCTGCTGACTTATCAAATCCTCCAGTCACCTGTTTGCCATCATTTTCATGAGCTGATAACGTGTTTATTAGAGCCATAATATGCAGGTGGAAGCGTAAAGGTCTCATTTGGTGGAGTACAAATTCTCTCTCACATATCTGTATGGAAAAGCTTAGTTTTGCCATTCAGCTGTGCCTCAGCAAAGAATAAGATCCAAAATAGTATCTTTTATTCTTTTCAAATGGAATGTTAGTTCTTTTAAGCTCAGTACCTATCTCAAAATACCATTTTGATAAATGTGACAGGTTGCTTTTTGTTGAGCCCAAAATATCATTGCTTCCTATGGTGAAACTATCCAGCCTTAGTTAATTTCAGCTTAATTGTATTCCTCTTTCAATTATTTTCATATATGAAAGCAAGTTCTACAAAGAAATAAAATGTCATGTGGATTCTACAAGGTTGGTTTAAGAGTTCTTCCCAGAAACTATTTTAGTTTCCTGCAGAAGCAGGAAGGAATCTCCTTACCTGAGATATTGCAGACAACACATTTCTGACAGAATGAACCCAGCATCTCCCTGGAAGTTTTGCTTTCCTTTCTGAGAGTTTGGGGTTTATGGTTTGGTTTTGGGAGGTGCGGTGCTGGTGGTGTTTGGTTTTTTAAGACATGCCAGTGAAATTACTACAGTTTGGAAATCAGTGCACAGGGTTTATCAGTCTATTTTTTCCACCAGTGAGTTACTCAGAGTGGACAATCACATAGCAAGCAGATGTTCTGCTGCAGCTGAGTTCACTGGCTCTTTGGCTGGTTTATGTGTGTGATGTACTGAATGCCCTCAGCTCCCGAGGCACTGCATACTAAAACCCAGCCTTACATGAAGGCTATCTTGTCTAAGACCAGGAGAACAAGGTATACTGTTCCGAGACATAAAGGAGGCTGATCCCATTAGAGTAAGGGATGATTCCATCCTTTATTTGCATAAGTAAGGAAATAATTAAAAATAAAGAAATTGGGCAAAAAAAGATAATCGGAAATTTTAAATCATCACGTCCCAATTTCAGGATGTATACCAATAAGACTGACTGTCACTGCAATCTTGGTGATCACAGACTCCAGTTTCCATTTTTGTTTTAGAAATATCCTCAGCTCTTGGTATGTCTGTGTCACTAGGTGAGGAGATGGGCAGTCAGAACCTACAGCAAAGCATGAACAAGCACATACAGTTTGAGGTCTACCCCAGGTATCTGCTGTCTCCAGAAATATGTTCATAACCATTGCCTCCTCTGTGAGATTGCAGGGGGGGAGAGGGGGGGAAGTATGGATGAGAATGTGAAGTGAGGATGCTCAACCAAGTATCTTCAACTATATGAGAGAGGAGAGAGAAATAAGTACTGAAAGAGAAGAACCGACCAGCCGCTCAAGGAAACAAGGCAGCTTTTTCATGTGAAAGAACAAGCCTGAATCCAAAGAGAAAATACATGAGAAAAAAAAAGAAACTGTAAACAAGACGCCAAGTGAAAACCTAAATTATGTTTGGGACAGCTAAACTTTCCAACTGCAAGAGGAATTTCATCTGAGTTAGGACTCCTTGACTTGGCTCCTCAGAATGTAAAGAATGGGCCTAATTCTAGGACAGTATGTGGTTTACTATAAAACAAATCTAGCATATAATAATTTCCTTCCACAATTCCCAAGACTTGTGGCACAGACCCAAAACCTCTTCCATGATTCACATCCAAACCTCCCAGGAGAGATGTGATGGCCAAATTGTTAGTTTTAGTGCATGAGTAGTTTGGGTGAAATGACAAATGCTAACACGCAGTCATACTGTGGAGAAGAGATGACCACAGTTATGAGTGGACAGCAAAGCTCCACTGACAGTTTATTATTAGCATCTTGAATATGTGTAAAAATGTTGAGTTTTTTTAAGGTAAATAACATTTTCCTACCTAACTGGCCAGTCCTCAGGGACAATTTGTTAGTCATTCCACAGCACAAGCCAATTCCTCTTTTCCAGAGAGGAGAACAGAACGTCTCAGCAGATCCAATAATCCAACGGGTTGACGTTCTGAGGTGCCTTACAACTCCTAAAGTCTGCTTCTGTGCCCAGTAATCTCCTGAATCTGCATTTTATACAAACTCAGAGCCAGTGCTGACCATGCCCAGACTAACACCTCCTGGAATAGCTTTCCCTACCGCTGAAAACCTTGCCAGAGTAAATAATGTACCAGTTTGCTGATGCAGCCTATTCCAAAACTCCTCCTAGCTTTAACCTTTCCAAATAGTCTCTGAATCTGAAAATACAGCTAATCTGTGGCTTCAACTAGTCAAATTATGCTTTCCAAATGTCATGTTTGTTGTTAATTACCCCCTTTTTCTTCCTGCTTACAGATTAATCATGGATCAATCCATCAAATCATACAGAGAAACAAGTCCTAGCCTTGTGGTCTCTGCTCACTATTCATTTTTCCTGATACAAGAGTGATCACTTATATGTTACCTCCTCCTTGTCCCTGACTGAAACTCTTGAATTGAGGAGAATACTGACAAGTATTAAATCACATATGCACCTTTGGCACAGCTCTGCAGGAAAAAAAAAAAAAAAAAGCATTTCTGCTAAAATTTGTGAGCATTCTGGATTCACTAGTCTTTCTAAAAATACCTCCCAGATATCCCAGTATTATCAAACAAAAAAAATTTAGAGACTACAAAGAGGGAAAAAATGAAGAAATAGAAAAACCTTGCAACATTTGACTGTAAAAGCTATCACTGGAGAGATCATATTATGCAGTTAGCTCTATCTAACCACCTCACCTAAAACTTGTGGCAGTTAGAGATAATTCAACAGTGGAAAGCAGAAAGGCAGAGGTATGCCTCAGAGGACCAGCAACATCCTTTTTTTTTTTCCTCACAGAGTAGTTCCTACTTCACGTGTGGTGTCCCACACACCCAGTGGACCCCAAGCTCTGAGTAGGAGCAGCAAGCCAGTTATTCCTGTTTGTGAAGGGGAAGTGAGGGCAGAGACAGGAGGAGGCGAGAACGGTGGTGACCACTGGAGAAGTAGAATTTGACGAGCAAGATTTCCTGATTGATTGAGGTTAGAAGAAAAGATGACTAAAGAAAGAACTATGTCTCCTAGGATATTTTCCGACACCTCCCAAAAACGTATCTAAACAGCACCAGTCTTATCAGATAGAGGCACTGAGAAATGGAGGTGAGCCAGCAGGCAGCCACATGACCAAAGGACAGCAGGGGACAGGCAACACAGAAAGCTCACTGCAGAGCAGAGGAAAGCATACAGTGCTACTTCCCAGGCAGCCCCTTAAGAATGGAGAAAGCAGAGGAATACCACAGAGGCCAAGATGAGCCATGCCTGAACCCCCAGGTGCTAAACAATCAAGGACATAGAATCATCTAGGTTGGAAAAGACCTTTAAGATCATCAAGTCCAACCACTAACCTAACCTTGCCATCCCACCACTAAACCATGTCCTTAAGCACCTCATCTATCCTTCTTTTAAATACCTCCAGGGACGGGGACTCAACCACCTCCCTGGGCAGCCCATTCCAGAGCCTGACAACCCTTTCTGTGAAGAAGCTTTTCCTAATGGCTAACCTAAACCTGCCCTGGCGCAACTTTAGACCATTCCCCCTGGTCCTATCGCTTGTTACCAGGCCGACCCCCACCTCACTACAACCTCTTTTCAGGTACTTGTAGAGGGCGATAAGGTCTCCCCTCAGCCTCCTCTTCTCCAGGCTAAACAACCCCAGTTCCCTCAGACGCTCCTCGTAAGACTTGTGCTCCAGACCCCTCACCAGCTTTGTTGCTCTCCTCTGGACATGTTCCAGCATGATGGAAAGGAGTTGCTTAGAGCCATTACAAACCCAGCAGTGCTGGTAGGAGTAAGAGTTCAACCCAGGCCAAGGCACTCCAGCCCAGCTTGCAAAACTGGGAAGCGGCTCTATACGAACCTAAACAGCCTTTTACCTTCCTGTCTGATGGGCTCTTAATTCAGTTCCCCTGTCTCCCACATGTGAATAGACAGTGGTAATGTTATGTTCTTACTTGCTACAGAATACCAGAGCTGTAACAGCAGTGGAAAGGCTGGAGAGAATTCAGGACAAGAACCAAGGATGTAAGAAAAATGCCTGGTTAATTGTCATTAAAAAACCCCTTCACAGAGTGGCAAGTTTCTGTATGCTATTTATCATGTGAACTTCCCTTGAAAACAAACAACTGCTAGCCCCCTGTGGACTTTTCCAACAGTCACAGAAGATATCTAATGAGGCAATGTTTAAGAGACCTAATTATAAGAAAAAATAAACCTTGATAACCATCTTACCCACGTACAGCTCAAATATGACTCAGAGTTTATTTTAATAATCCTCATAGGTTAACACAGCACAGTCCAAGCCGCACTGCAGCAATGCAGCTACTGAGAGATCATGAAGAGGAGCTGGAAAGTCACCCACAACAGGATGCCTGACCAAACAGAGGTGAAAGAACAGAGACATGTTATGGATGGCTGAAAATAGCAGCCTTGAGAAAGCATGGCTTTGCATTGCAAACCAATATCATTATATCAATTTTGGCCACTTTGCTCTGATCACCTGTGTCAACAAGGCATTTCCTCTGTTCTGTACCTTGAGCCACATTGCTGCACCTGCCCTTGAGGGAGGAGTTATTGGATTAACCCAACTTCCTCTTATCTGTGTTTACTCACCAAAACTACTCTGCAGAGAAAACTCCCTGAATCAGTCCCAGAGCTGCAGTTTCACTCATATGCAAAAACCCAGATGTAGCATTAAACATGCAGAGCTAAAAAAAAAAAAAAAAAAAAAAAAAAAAAAAAAAAAAAAAAAAAAAAAAANAAAAAAAAAAGAAAAAGAAAAAATAGAAAAAAATATGACCTCATTGTGAGTAACCACCACAAGCCAAGCTGGGTGAAGTCACTGGGGATTTTTCTTTCCAGCACGCCCACGCTACTGGGACTCTTTCAGAGGGACAGACACCTGCAGTACTACTGGGCACAGGCAGACCTTTCTTCCCCACTTTCCCTGAACTGGGTGAGAAGAAAGTGGGTAACTAACAGAAAAGGAAATGGGTTCAAACATGTTACTTTTGCTGCCTGTGCTGGGCCAATAGCAAAAAAAAAAAAAAAAAAAAGGTGGAGTCATAAGGAATTCTGCTTCCTAGCACCACTGCTGGCTCCACTCCAAACCCATGACCCTTACAACATGTCACTGTAGGATTGCTGGGCAAGCTGCTAGAGTCACTGAAGCAAGAGAGAGAAGTCCCCAGATTTCATACTGTGTGTAATTTTGTATAGTGTGAGCTAACCATAAACCCCCTGAGATACATCTTGGTTTTAATCTTAAAATGGGCCCAAAAAAAAAAAAAGAAACAGAAGCAAATAAAAAATAAAAAAAAAAAAAAGAAAACCACACAATTTTTAGCTTTAAAGCAAATAAATTCTTATAGCCGAATACCAGGCTTCAGAAACATTTTGTTACATAGAGCAACCATTCAATGCAGAACTGGGAATAAAACCTCAGGGCTGACTGCCCAGTTGCTGAGATGGAGCAAGATGCAGTTCCTAATGAGTCTTCCCACTGAACAATCGGCTTCTTCAAGGTGAGCAGAGATTTCAACTGAAGGATAAACAGGAAACTGTTAATGACAATCTTAAAAGGTTAGATAAGAAAACAGGTGCCAAACTACCTTATATTTATCTACTTGGCTTTCACCTGCAGATACTTGTCACCACTTACTGCCTTCTCTGTGGACCTTTAATGACCCACCATATTGCTTACAGAAGCTTTCACCTAAGTTGTTTGTGTTCAAGAACTGTAAACTCACATCTACTTGTGAAAAAACTGAAAATGTTCTCCTTAAAGGCAAAGGAAGCTGGCCATTTGTCTCACCTATAAATGGTATTTTGCCTCTGATGAGACCATTTTCTAATATAAGCCTGTACTTATGTCAAAAACAGTGACTTGCATCTTAAACCCAGGAATCCAAAAGTTATTCATTCATCTGTTGAACCTTTAACACTCTGATTTCTAAGGGGCAGAGTTCCCTTCACAGCATCCTGAAGCTCAGGTGGCTCTCATCGTGACATAAGGGCTAAATTCAACAAAGACAAAGGATAGTGATGTAACTGATCTAAGTTTAAAATTGCATCTTGCAGCTTTCCAAGCCTTTATGCCACTTCTGCTGACAGATGATTAAACCCTGGTCAAAACCAGCCTACGCCTTCTAGAATGCCAAACTGCAGTTTCGAAGAAACGTGCCACCATTTACCAAAAGTGGGCAGGAGAGTAGGGTATCAGCACACTGAAACATTTTCTCAGCCTATATTTCTAAGTACTTATAGCAGTGCTTCTGAAGTTCCCTTCTTCTATCAAGTGGAAAATTTCTGAGATTCCAGAGGCCCACACGTGACCTGGCTAGAAAAATGCAAGGCCCAACCTTTTAGCACACAGGCCACCCACATGAAGAGATCACTCACAGGACCTGGGATAAGAAGTCTGAACTCCCAAGCAAATAAAGAGTTTGATCTTGGGCAGGTTTAGCAGAGCTTAGAGACACATCTAGGGAGTCAAACAGATGTGATCCAAATACTCCGGCCCTTTGCTGCTAAAGCTTTGTGATAAGAGAAGACATCAATATGGAAGAATAATTCAATAACAGGAACGTAGAGGAGTGGCAGAGATACACTGGAATACTAGACATTTTGACTTGTAGGGGAAGAGGAGATTGCCCCATCCCTGGAAGTGTTCAAGGCCAGGTTGGATGGGGCTTTCAGCAGCCTGGTCTAGTGGAGGGTGTCCCTGCCCATGGCAGGGGAGTTGGAACTAGATGGTCTTTGAGGTCCCTTCCAACCCAAACCATTCTGTGATGCTATGGGAAAACACAATTTCTCACCAGGGGGAGGAAAATTAGGACAGAAGTGAAAAAGAATAGTTGACAAGCAAACAACACTCTGAAATAACACCTGCTGAATTGAGATGTTATCCATAGCTAGAACATACAATGTATCTAAGGTGTTGTGATGCCTTGGTACCACATCATTTTCTGGTTGTCTGTAAGTTTACATAGCTGTAAGGCAACAGTTTTCCCCGATAAAATCATTCAGCAAGCAGGTTTCTAGTGATTCACTCGACTTCTAAAATAAACACTATCACAGCTGATTATAAGCACTTACCCATGCTGTAACTGCTGTCATGTTCAGATACACAGGAGTATAACACTACCTTCAATAACAACACCAGGAAAATGACATTAGTTTTCTGAGTCAAGCAAGGTCTTACTTTCAGCTCGAGGGCATTCATCTGTCTGCCTGTAATATGGGAACTTTTGAATGTCATCTCCAGGCAAGCCCAATGTTCAGGAGAAGTTCTACAAATCAAACCACAGACCATATGATTTTGATGACAACCCGCTCACCCAAAGAGAAAAGTGCAGGATGCATGCAATCCCTTGCCAAACCAACACCTTTATTTCCCCCTGCAATGGCTTATATACTGAAAATAAAAATAGCAGTTGCTATTAACCATCTGTTTCTCACCCCATTACAGCTAAAATGTGGGCAACCCAATAATTTACTTCTTCTTCTTCTTGCTCTGTCTGGGATATAAGACTGGCGGGAAGGAAAGTGTATTCCCAGCTCCTAGCACAAGAACAAATAAGAGACCTCCAGCAAATGAGAGGGAGATGAGAGAGAGATAAGAAAGCCCCTATTTCCTGGTAGAGATGGAAATGGGGATACTCCAAGCATAAGAGGACAAAACTGCAGCCAGCAGGAATGCCTGAAGAAGCAGTAGATGAGAGAGGAGCCCAGAGAGAGCCCACAGGGGGGGAAAGCATGATGCAAAGACCCCTCAGTGTCTACAGTGCATTTGGGGCTGCAGAATACACACCACATGGTGATTTCCAATAATATTCCATGTTTCTGAAACTAGTTAAAAGGGCTCCTCTGACAGCCTGAGAACTTTTTACAAGCCAGATTTGGTGAAAGAACTGGGTTGAAATGAATTCATAAGGGACGCTGGACTTACTCTGTGTCATGAAGAGCACTGGAAAGGCAGAAAGAGATGGGCTAGGCAAAGGTACAGGCTGGCTGTCACATCTGGGGATGGCCAGGGAGCACGGTGTTGGCCTGCACGTACGCATCTAAGGGCAGGTGCTTGCTGATAAAGAGGCGGCATTTTTACCTCAGGGTAGCTGACAAACACGTCAGCTACCTCCAGGTGAAAAAATAGTGACGATGAGGCACTACAAGTTTTACCATGAGGTGACTTGCCAGGATGAGTGTTGTACCCCTGCCTGGGGTTGACCTCAGGGAGTTTACCTCATGGTAAAACTAATGTGTGTTGCCTTCACTGAGCTTTCCTATTCAGACAGTTGACATGTTCCTTTGTTACCCTGAGGAAAAACCACTCAGGCTTTTCTGACAGTGAAATGATGATTCACATCTAGGTGCCCTGTTCAAGAAACTGAAACTATTTTGCACTGGCTATGGGTGTCATTAGTATTTTTTCTTCACTGACTTTCACTGAAAAGCAAATAATTTCACTAATACACAGTTGCATATGAGCACCAGATAAGCTTCTGCAAATTCTGCAAAGAATTTTTTCATACACTGAAAATTTACTTTACAAAAATCTGCAGGTAGCGAACAAGTAGTGCAGTTTTAATTTCTGCACACAACCCAAACATTTCACCATGTCACTCTCTTGCAAACAGTTAAGAGGAAATTAATACAACACAAATTAAAGTTTTTACCACCGTCACTCTGGAGGAATAACCCATCTTCTTATTTTAGTTTATAATAAACTTATTGTTCAGCATTTAAAAAAAGAATTAAAAGTCACCATGCAGGTGAAAACCCTTTCATGCAACCCCTTATTATTCTGCTCATGTGCCAGTACAGCAACATGCTCAATAAACACATATTAAACCTTTCACAAGCGTTAATTATTGAGAAGAAAGCTAAATTTTTGTATAAAGTCCATATTATTAAAATATTATCAGAAGCTTCCACACTAAACTAATTGGGGATCATTTTCATATTCCCTGCATCACCCAATACATATGCTGGGCAGTAACTGTAAGCACTTCAGGGAAGGGACTAGCCCTTCCTTATTTAAAAAAGGCCAGTACCATACAGATTTTTGCTCCTAGTTCACTGTGAACAATGATCGGTGATAAGTAGTAGTAAACTTAATGATTTGTAAATGCTCCTTTACAAAGGATTTTAGAGAGAGGTCTTTTAACAAAAGGCCTTTTAATTAAAGCAACCTTGGCTTTTTTGTAGAAATACAGCCTAGAAATTGGATTGCTTTTAATGTGCCTCGTTCAACCAGGCAAGATACAACAGGCTGGTCAAGTTTCCTCTGACCCTCTTCCACACTCTCCTGCCCCAGTAAAATGACCTTGCCCATTCTGCGGTACCATGAGCAGCTGGCCGATGGATATAACTAGTAGCTGCCCCCAGTACAAAACTCTAAAAGGTTGTGTATCTGTACACAGCAGTCAGAAACACATTGCATGTCTGCTAGAAGCGTTTTATACTCAGTGGTAGATAAGCTTTCAGCTGGTGCCCCCGGCATTTCCCACCAGGATAACAGAATACATCTGCAGGCACATCTTGGCCAAGCCAACACCTCACGTCAGCCCTGCATCGAGTGAACCACCATTTCAAATGTCTGTCTCCCTTGCGTGACCACATTATGACTTAAGAATGTGGGAGATCTATGGAGCAACAGAAGTCTCCAGGAAGGTGGGTCGGAATGTAGGAATTAAGCAGGCATACACAAACATGTAGCTTTGGGCCTAGATTCTCATCTCAATCAACACAAAACACTAAAGCTTTCCAGGCTTCCAGCTACATGAACACTGAAAGTTTCTGCAGAAATAGTTTTGCAGCCACAACTAGTGCAGCCGTGCAGGCACAAAACCCACCTTCTAGTCCATCTCTCAGAGCACTTCAAAGGTCAGGAGCATTATGCCACTTGATTAATTTGTTTTCATTACAGGACGAGGTTATAGATTACGTAGTTGCATAGTTGAGACAAGCAAAGACAGTATTAGCACCCAACATAATATACAACACAGTAAGATATGGCCTGGGTTTTCATATATTTCAGAGGTTTGTCATGTTTACAAACCTTACTGTACTGACAGGAGGGCTAAAAAATTAGTATCCTGCTGAGAGCCGAGATTCTCAATGCCATTACCTTCATCCGGGAGGTAGAGAAACATCAAATATTGCAATAATCACAATAAAATCACAAGGGAAGGTAAGTGACAGCCTAAAGGAAGACCAAATCTGCCATGCCACATTAGGCCAACTGCTCAAGTCCAGCACCCCACTCCTAGCACAGGCATTTAATCACTGCCGCAGATTTAGAGAAAGACAAGAACCCCATAATGCACCTGGCCAATTATGAAATGCTGTATATGTATAAGGGAAAATCCTTCCTGATCCCTACAGAGACTAGCCAATGTCCTGAAATACGAGATTTAATTAAGCCTGTCTTATTACTTCAAATGTTACAACTGTTCATAACATTTTCTAGGCCCTTTTCAATCCAGCACGGCATTCACATTTACAACCTCCCATGGCACAAAGTCCACCGGCTCAGCCTCACACTGTGAGGCACCTTCTGTGGATGAAGGAAATTTGCTGGCTTTTTTGTCTCATTTTCTTAATGCAAAGCCATACCAGCCAGAAATGTATGGCTTTTCTGATGACATCACCCAGCTCAGATGGTCACCCTCAAGTCCACATGGCTGTTGGTCTGGTGATAGAGCAGGGAGGGTGAGAGAAGGAAAGGAAGCCGATTTAGATGGTGCACCAGGACTAGCAGCACAACCCCTTCTCAAGCTTGCCTAGGACACTCTGAGTTTGCCTGCATGGGAAAAATTAGGATTATATCCATAATGGAATAATTATAAATAAAAAACAATAATTAATTATATTATTGTTACTTTAACATCCCCTCTGGAACATCCTCTGCTTTCTGCCTCTGCAATCGCACAAAAATTCACTATGAACACATTGAAAGGAGCAGATAAGAGAGAAATGCAAAACCTTAGGTCCAACTATAAAGAGAAAAGGAAGGAAGGAAGAGGGAAGGCTACAAGTTAATAATTGTTCAGAATCTGAAGTCTACAGTAAAGAGGGAAATAGTTTTGTTCTGTTAAACAAACACCTTACTAATGACAGGGTCTCCTGCCCATTTCTCACAGTCCTCTACATCAATTGAAATAAAAGGATTTGTAGGTTCAGCCTGTGCCTTACGCAAAGTCAGTTCTGAAGAAAATTACTTCTTGGGGAGAGGAAAAAGGGGAACTGAAGGAGAAGTCAATTCAGAGAAGAAAATGTTGCAGTTTTGGAAATTCTCCTCCCTGAAATTACACAGTACCTCATATTGGAAACTCCAGAGTAAGGCAAGACCCTTGGCAACGCCAGCTGACAATCTGCACCAACCATGGCTGCAACCCTGCAGAGCCAGTGAGGCCAGGAGCCCTGCAGCCCATAGGCTGGCTGCATGGGCCACATCTGAACTGGAAAGGGTTTTCTACTGGGAAAACTCAATTTTCTCCTGGAAATTTTTTATTTTGAAGGAATTAGGTTTCTTCCTGTAAATCTGTATGACAGAGAAGCAGTATATCAACAAAACAGTGAGTTCAGCAGAAGGCCACCAAGGCTGGAGTACTTGCCCAGTGAGCAGAAGCTGAGGGAGGTGGGCTTGTTCAGCATGGCGAAGAGATGGCTTTGGAGGGACTAATAGCAGCTTCCCAGTACTTATGAGGAGGTTATCAAGGAGATGGAGGCAGGTTCTTCTCAGTGGTACATAGTGGGAAGACAACGGGCAAAAGTTGTAAGAAGAGGAGTTCAGACTGGGTCTGAGGAAAAACATTTTTTTGGAATGAAAGTAATAGAAATCAAGCAGGGGAACAGGTTGCCCAAGAGGTTGTGCAATCTCCATTCTTGGGGGTTTTCAATACGTGACTGAACAAAGCCCTGAGCAACCTGCTCTGATCTTTTAGCTGACCCACTTTGAGTAGAAGGTTTGACAAGAGACCTTCTAAGGTCCCTTCTAACCTGAATGATCCTATGATCTTAAAACTCTCAACATGCTCCAACAAACACAGATTTAAGAACTGAACCATTTGGAGCAGATTAACCACACCATCCCCTTTCATCTCCTCTAAACTGTGTTAGAAATCATTCAGCTTCTCATCACCATCGGTGCCTCTCGATCTGCAGTCTGTGTGACTAGAGAGCTCATCAAGTACTTCTGTTATGTGACACTTGTTTATAAACATTTCTACAGCATTCACAAATGCTGTGCAAACAGTGCACTAACAATAATGCATCAAAGTTCCTGGAACATCCCGAGCACAGCCTGCAGCCACCGACTCCCTGCAAGGCTTGGAGAGGATCCATGCCCTCCTTTCAGTTGTCTTGTACAATGAACAATATCCCCTGTCATACTGAGAGCTCTGTTTGCCCTCCTGTAACACAGCGTAATATCGGTAGGCTTTACCTTACTATCGTACTATCGTTAGCTATCTAACTTTGAGGAGCAAGTGGGGCAAATGGAGCAATTCTTTTTAGGTACTAAATGCTTTTCTTGCTGTTAGCATCATGCTTGTGAAATTTGTGGATATCAAACAACCGCATACTATCTAATGAAACGTAGACTTTGACAAGCTCTCAGCAGTCTTGAGATCAGCATCTGAAATGTGAGGACATTCAGGACACCACAATGAATACATTGGTCCATATGGGTCCTGAGGTCATTAAAGTCCAACACCAAGTCTATGAAGTCACTGCAATGATTTTAATAAAACTTTACAGGCTTTTGAGCGTGCAAACAGAGCAGGAACAGCAGAGTGCTATGATTTTAGAGAACTTTGTGATTTTCCCTGTTTGGCAAAGCAAAATGTCAAGAACAGGAATCCAGGGAACAACAAATCTGCAGCCTGCAGACTTTTCACTGTCCTATACAACCGTGGTAATCGAGCACATCACACTCTTCAGTGTACTGATCTCTACACCTCTGCAAGGTAAACACATCACCCCTATTTTACAGATGCTGAAGTGAGGCAATGGAAAATTGATATGTTAAAAATCATACAATGAACAGAGAATTGAATCCAGGTCTCCCAAATCCCAGGCCAGTGTCCAGACCTGGTAAACACTGTTAACATATATTTTCTTACAAAAAATAAGGTGTTTTCATCCTCAGAAAAGGTCTGCAAAGGTTTTCAAAACCTTACTTTTCTCTCAATTTACCAAGAGTTCAATTTTTCAAAATTCAGACAAACATTTGACTGAAATGTAACCCAATAAATGTTCAAACTAGATCACTTTTGAACACTGTGAAATTGTGGATTTTTTTGGAAAATTTTAATTGCAGGTGCTTTTTCTACCTTTTTTATTTCTATTTTTGTACAGCAAGAATAAACCTTTGCTGGTTGAATAATGCAGAGACTGGGGTGGTGGTGTCTAGAAACTACAAGATTAGACAAGTAAAATCTACCACAACACCTGCTGCTCTTCTAGATGCCCCACATGCAGCATTTTCAGCAAGAATTACTGAGTCAAGAGATATCTAATTAACACTTAGTCCTTGTGCTTTCTGAGTCTGACCCAGGTGCAGCAGTGAATATGCTAGCTGAAGTTTCAGTTTTCTAGCTTTCTGTTTTTAATGAAAAAACCCTATTTTTCTGTCAAACAACAGTTTTAATGGAAATTTTTTTGAGCAGTTCCATTGCCAAGTGCTCTCAAGCCCCATTAATTCACGGAGTGAGGGCATTTAGTATCTCTAAGTGCTCAATACTTTTGTACTTGACCCTCTGGGATCAACATAACATGATACTTAGAGCCAGGAAAGTAGTTCCAAGTAGCACAAAACCTAAAAGTGTTGATTCACATTTGCTGGCAGATCTAACTGGGATGGATGAAGCATTTACCGTTGCCAGCTGTCGCCTCTGTCCCTGTGTTGGAAGCTACCGTCCCAGGGACAGTTTAGCAGAACAAGTATCCCCTCTTGAGTCAGCAGGGTTTACAGCCTGAAACCAGCCGGAGCTCACATGAGTGCAGCAGGCAATAAGCTCCCCAGGCCAGGATGCAGGCACACGTTCAGGTTCAGCCAGCCCTGTGGCAAGGCAGCATCCCAGCAGAGAGTGGGGAAGATAGCTGGGAGCCGTTTCTACTTCAGCTATCTCTGATTGAACTCTGTCACCAAGCAGGAGTCAACACCCAAAGCCGGTTAGCTGGCTGCTAGTGTATAGCACTGCTGGTTTATAAAAAGGAATGACCCTATAAAAAAAGTTAGGGCTCAAACTTTCAGTGTGCACATCTGTTCTTGGAGACAGACTCTAAGGTCACTTTGAATCACAGAATGAAATACACAGCTAGTGAAATCCAAGAAAAATGACTGCCTTTCCCCTTGTGTCTGAACTTTTATCTGCTCATCTGAACATTTTGCAAAAACCAACAGAAAACCTATTACAAAGATTGCTGGTGCATGAAATGATTGAGAAATATTTGCAGTTTGAAAGCAGTTTCACTTCCTGCCTGATACCACAAAGAAGCTTTTTAATAAAGTTAACATCACTGTTATTTGTTTTACATCTATGTACTTATTTTGTCTATTTTAGATTTCTTGAATACTTATGTTAAAACCAAAAAAAAAAAGACTCCTAAAGCCAGAAGTTCATGGTTTTTCATTGTAAGCCACATTGCTGATAATGTAATAATGCTTCTAATAATAATACTTTGTGCTTACTGTAAAGCAGCTTTCATCCAAATATTTCAATGCATGCCACCAATTTTAGTTAAGCTACCTAAATATATGCATACCATTTTACAGCTGGGCAGACTGAAAGATTTTGTGACCTTCTTTCCACAAGCTAAAAAACTAGGTTGTGGAGTCCTGAGTTAAAATACCCCAGGAACCATTAAACTATATTGCCTGTGCAACACCTATTCACAGTAGTTAAGCTCCAGAGCTGGTAGAATACTAATTAAATTAATTTTGCGAATGCTTCTGTGCTGCTATTTGTGAGGTTGTGTTCCAATATGCAGACAAGCTGTTAGATAGTCATAAAATATATTTGTGAGTCCTGAAAGTAATGAATTTCGGCATGAATAACTAGCTAAAGACTGTCCTATGAAATAAAAATCATAACAAAAAGCTATCGTATGTTCCCTACTATTATTTTTGGTTACTTAAAATGTTTCAGCTACCCACTCAAAAAGCCACGTGACCAGTATCATAATCTTGCAGGCTATGTCTTTCTAGAAACTACTTGCACTGTGACCAGAATAAAAAGGCTAAATTTGCTCACTACAGTTTTGACCAATGCAGTTAAATACAAAAGCAAATACCATTCTGACCCACAAGGGAATTGCCACAGGGATGGCTGACCAATAGTTCTTGCTTTTAGTTCAAAAGGAGGGTCATCGGTTTCTATGACAGCCTCTTCCAAGGTTGTGTCGTTAGCAGTGGTAGTGTGGCAATTGCCAGATTAAAATCACATGGCCGATCTTTGCTAATAAGGTGGTACTTCAGCCCATGTTCTGCACTGCATCGAAGGTCATGTTTCATGCATCTTCTTCTGAAGCCATCTGGGGGCACCTGCTGGCTGTTGGACTTGCTGGACCCTGGGTCAGTTCTTGCAGGATACTGGCCATTCCTATGTAACTAAGTAATGTGCCACATACGTGTTAAAGTCTTTTTTTTCCACCATTATTTTTTCTGAAAGGGAAAGTTAGACATGCATATTTAAACTCAGGGGTTTTATTCCTATAGGGCTAAGTGAATTGCAAGCCCCACACCAAAACACAATTCTGGTTAGTGACAAATGTGGGAAAAATGCAGTAAGATGGAATGTGAAGGGCAGGAAGCAAGGATGCTATCTGGGCAATTCATGTGTGCCTCTTTCATATAAAAAAATAATTGCCCACGATAATCCCAGAGGAGCTGAAGGGTGTGAAACCATAATAATGAGTATATTCCTCCCGTGCAGGTAGACCTGTATAATGTAGATCCTTCCAGTGTAGCACACTAGAAGGTTTATGCACCAGAACCTGAAACAACTAGAAATAGCAGAAATTCTAGAGAAAAGCTTTTTCTGATGTGCAGAGACTTCCTCCCTCCTCGAGGAGTCCTCACAGCAGGCTGAGACTTTCGCTGCTCTCTGTCTCAGCTCTCGTATTGCCTGCTGCCCACTGCCCACCACGCAGCAGGGAAAGGCTGCACCACAGCACGTGGTTCCAGGTGGGAAGTGTCACTATGGGACCTGCAGAATCCTCGATGCTTTGAAATTCTGCTTTTATCCTTCTTTCTTTCTTTAAGCATGCTATTTCTTTTTTGGTCCCTGATCCTGGTCACACAAATTGTCAGGTCACTGGAGGCAGGGCAGGACCTGGCAGTAACCCTCTGTGCTTGCAGATGTGAGTACGCACACACCTGGCAGGATGACCAAGTTTCAAACTGGAAAGCAAGACACCGACAGCAGATGACCATTCAAGTGGAATGTACAAAAGGAAACTTGGAAATCAGAGGATAACCTTTCCCTGTTTCAGCAAGGAAGACAGGGTCAATTTATAACAAGGGACAAGGTGCTATAATGACAGGATTTATCCCTGTATGATACTTTTATTCTGACAGTTTACAGCATTGCCAGCATCTATGCTGGGACATTTCTGTAGCCACACCCTCATCCTTGCATTGCAACCCACTAACCTTACTCTTACCCCAGTACCTTCATACCAACCACTGCAGCTTCTTATAACTCTAAAAACTCCATACAGACCTATATAGATTGAACAACTAGAATATACATACCTGTGTTCCTTTTCACCCATATGAAGAACCTTTAGGCAACACTCTCCCCTGCTCTGAACCTCTTTTGCTCTCCAAATCCTCTTCTCTGCATTACCCAAGATTTAGGACCAAACCTTTTATCTCCTTTTAGAAATAGATATAGGCACAAACTGCAATGTTAAGAGTGCTGGGAATTGCATCTCTTCATACCTACTTTCTACTAGACCTGAGCCCTTGTCATTCAGGGTATTAGCTTGACTTCTCAGGTCAAGTTAGGCTGTATTTGTTCATGCTGTTTGGCTCACATATACAAAATATATTTGCACCCATCATATGAAGAATGGATGTTACTATGTTGATGGGCACTGTAATAAATAACAGGTTACACAATAAAATGAAACAATCACCCATGCCATAGGAATAACAATTGGTAAACATGCTGGCTCCCTTTTTATGAAGCATTTCAGATTTTGTCTGGGTTTTACTGCACTGCAAGCAACATTTGCTTTGTGTTAGGTTACTCTTCTCTTTTATTCTCTTTTAAAAGCAATGGAGATTTTTTTCTATAGTTACTGAATTTTTATTCTTATCTTATATACCACTGTGCTATCCATATAAACGCAGCAAGATTAACCGTTCAAGTGTGACTAAAGCAATCTTGGAAATAACAGAAATAAAGTTATATATTTCCCAACCCCCACTTCAGCACACAAACAAAAAGTTGCTAAAGAGTACAAGCCAGCCAACATAGAAATCTCCAGCATTGTTCCCTTCTTGATCTTGATTTAAAAGGCAGAAAAATTGGAAAATGTGGGAGGAAAAAAAAAGGCATAGACAAGTACAGTTATAAGGACAAAGAGAAATTCTCATATAGTGCATTTTATCCAGTTTCCAAAACTTTTTCTAGTGTATTCCAAACACCTCCTCATTGATTCAACTAACAGTGGATATCACAGTCTATCGATCCAGTTAGAATAGCTGCAAGATGTATGTGAGTACGCAGACACATATTAAACACATTTTGAAAATAAAAAGTAGGTTTTAGTACATCACCCCTCTCAACATGGCTGTAGCAATGCTGCCAATTGTGCTGCAGTTTAATATAGATTTCCTATGGAAATTAATTCCACATGCTGATGGCTTACTAGTTAATGCCTACGAGTTACTCATTTATCTGGTTCGCATTTATCGACTGTCAATTTCATAGAATACCCCCCACCTTCTCATGTTATGAGACAGTGAATAGTAGCTCCTCATGTTTCCTTTACTCAGTAGTTTCCAATAACTGTCATATGCTTCTCAAGGAAATTTTACAGTGTTTTAAATGTCTTTTTATACAGGCCTCTTAACTAGGATCATTACACTCTTACTTAGTCTATTTTATTTCATACAAAGTTTGTGAGGCAATCAAATACCTTTAGTATAATTGGTAAGCTCCTAAATTATAGAGGATATTGTTCATATTTTCCTTACCAATCTATTTTTTTGCAGATAAAAAGCAGTTGTTAGGTGAAGACACGTGAACATCGTTGTTAAAATAAGAGAAGACAAGTTGTATATTCACTTTCTCCACGTGATCCCATGTATATCTGTACGACTGACTGAGTGTGTTAAGGCTATAATTTGGTTTGAGATCTAGTTTTGCAAGGAAAGCATTGTTAACCAACCCTGGATCCTCTTACTCTGCTTTTTATTCTACTTTTTTCTACTCCAGCAAGACTTCACCTGGGAGATTTGCAGCTCAGAAACAGCCTGAAGTCATTGTCTCACATTAACGAAGCATATCTAGGGAGACCAATTTCCCTTCTGTATTATCAGTGCTCTTCACGTACGTGATAATTATAGGTCAGGGGCTGATTCTCAGCTTACAATAGTGGAACTCTATTAAATGTCCACTGAGTTGCTCCCAATACAACAGAGATTTGCAAACCCTACAATCAGTTAAGATAAATATTACTATTTTGTGAATGACCTTGTGTGGATCTTGATGACCATATGTTTGAATTCTAACATGCATCCTGGACACAAACATCAGCACATTTTTTTCAAATAAATTGTGAAAGTGGTTTTGTTAAAAGCAACATTTGGTAAAAAGTCCTTTAGTGGATGAATTTCTGCACTTAGCAGAAAGCAAGAAAACAATTGTTTCCTGTAATTGGACAGTTTGATTAGAGGCAGGTGGTGCAGAGCTGAGAAAGCTGGAGCCACAAAGACAATTTTAGCATCAAGCATATTTCCTTTAGGATCCAGAAGTATAACATGTAAATTGCTTCCCCCCCGGACAAAAAA
>VXBL01006296.1:134191-146090 GCA_013400195.1 Aramus guarauna | reverse complement strand
AAAAAAAAAAAGTAAATTTAGTTCCTATTTATTATCCCTACTGGTACTCTATCCATAGTAGAAGTTTGCAGCTCAGAAAGATGTGCATACTTGATGTTCATAATGCACAATGTACAATCACAGGTATAAAAGGAATATAGATGTAAGAACAAAAAAAAAAAATAAAAAAGGTCTTTAAGATTTCCTTGAAAAGGTAGGCACTAGGTGTGGTCAGAGTTTGCTCTTGTACACCCCAATTCAAACAACACATCTTCATTAAACTATTATCAATGCTAGCTGTATTGCTTACTATTTTTACTACCAGTGCACTAAGGAGTCCCAGTGATGGACCCCTGCACTGGGCACCATACAAAGCAGCACCTTTAACTGTAATAGAATTAAATTTCATTCAACACTTGCTGAAATTTCAGTGAGTATCAATCTCAATTACTGCAGATGGAAATACAATAACCAGGTCTACTCAATCAGCCCCAGCACACATTATGCCAGATACCATATCTAATCAAGGAGAAACTAAAGTCCTGCCATGGGATAAGAAACAGGGTGACCATTTTATATACAGTTGATTTAAAGTATAAAGAATACCTAAGATTGAACTGAGGTATAGTTAATACTCATCTTCATAGCCTACTTCACACTGATCATTCATAAGAGTATGGTTTAAACAACCAAAGGATGAAAACCCCAGCAACAAATTTGCTGCTGGTGTAGACCAACATGTAACTTTGGTCAGTATTCAGTGTAAGAAATAGGCCTGAACAAAAGGAACTTGCTCCTCAGAGGATGACAACACACCAAGAACTACCAGTGCCACCAAACTTCTCTGGAAGCTGACGCCTGAGATGGGAGATGCTCGTCACTCCTGGTCTGACATGGTACAGAGGACGTGACCTCATCTCTGACTGAGAGCCTGCTGCACATCTCAACAGCAAGTGAGAACAGAGGAGTGATCCAAGCGGCACTGCGATCACAGCACTTCTCAGCTGGGCCCTGTGCGTGGGAGGAGGAAGCCGTCTTGGTTAGCTGTCACCCAGCACGACTGCAAGCGATTGCACGCTCCCACTCCCACCACCTGCATCCTACTCAAGCGAGCTACACCTCTCATCTGGACTTAGACGCTGTGTGAGCACAAACTCTCGTCCCCAGCACTGCTGGGAAGGGGACGGGGAAGGCCCATGCAAACGGCGGCGCTAAACCTCTAAGCACTGTGAGCAATGCAGAGCAGGAAGGAGCTGAGCTTCTCAAGTGCACGGCAAAACTTGAAAGGGCTATTCCTAGGCTTGTGAACCTGATGTACCACACACGATTCACAGCTGTGTCTAATGTCCCCACCTAACCTCGAGCACAGGAGCGCCTTTGGGCAGAGCTTCGTCCAGAAGCACTACCTGGTGAGGGACCTTGATGAAATGCAGACAGATCAAGTTAGAACTGTCAGCAGTGTGATCACTGGGACAGCTGACACTCATGCAAAATATAGGAGGATGATTTGCAACAAAGGTAAGCAGCACCACTTGCATACATGATGGGGCAGAATGAACTTCTCCAGCTGGTCATTGCATGAAAGATGATCGACACACATAGATAAGTCCGTACTATTACAATAGTAATATTTTCACAAGGAAGATAAGTACTGAACAATATCTTCACTGTGCTGGGCACAAACATAGCTTCAATCAACATCAACCACATATGACTGCTTCTCCATCTATCTTTTCCCTCAAAGAGGTATTTATTGTGGGAAACACCAGGCATACTTGCAGAGCAAGTGACTTTTTGCATCAGTACTTGCACCTTTTAGATGAGGGTAACATCCTGTATATTACACCCTCAATATTTATACATTAGGCTTAGTAATAACATAAGAGTAAGGGACAACAGACATTCCAAGTGGTTTCTTAATGTCAGAAAAAATACTCTTTTTAAAAGAAAATTTCAAATTCTGAGAGATAGAAGTGAGGCTATACGAAATCCAGGAGTGCCTATGTGTCTCTGACACAGCTCAATGGTCAGCACTTGTAACTTGTTAGTTCTGGCTCAAAATAATCTCTTGCTTTTTCTTAGTTGTCCAAAAATTGTTTTTACTTTGTACACTAATTCTTCCAGAGCAGTCCAACCATGATCCAGCAAGATGATTGTCAAGCCCATCATCCATTCAATTGTGACCAGTCACAAGGATTTGACAGAAGAGAAACAGTCATTACCAACATGGGAAATAAAGCACTTTTTAAGCATCTCCTAGAGCTCACACTTCCATTGGCAAGTCTCTGTGACATCCACTAAGAAGACAAAAAGGGTCAGTTCTGATCATAACACTCTGGATGCTGGTCTGGAAGAGGCTCCCTAAAACTAGGAATTGGCTCCTCAGCACTGAATAAACTTGATCACCATGTTACATTTACAATATCCAGTTGTTCCATAAGGTCCATAAGTTAAATTCTAATCACAATGTCAATCCACTGAAATTCTTTGCATTTCTTCAGAGAAGTCAAAACCAAACAGATTCTCTTTTGTAGACTTAGTATTTCTCACACAATCATGCTGACTATGAATAATCAGATCACAGTATTTAAGTGGTCTCACTATATTCCTCTTCAGTTTTCCCAGCACCCTCCCCATGTCTATCATCTCTTTTCATACTACAATATTTACCTACATGATGCAGAAGCACAGGGACACTGTGTACACTTGTGCAATTGCTAGATGGACAAAATTGGAATAGAGTCAACACAGATTTTAAAGACGTTCAGGCATTTAGCTCCCACGGCATTAGGAACAAGACATCTCACAAAATCTGGTTGTTAGACTGGGACTGGAACAGAATTGCATTCCTCTGTACAGCTGGAGTCTGATGGTCATGTCTGAAAAGGGCCTTTATCCCTAAAGCGGAGAGAAAGCAAGCACAAATCAGCTGGAGATAAGGTCAACAGCTACGGCAAAGGAGGAGGAACTCCTGTCCTTATTTTCCTAAATCTCCAGCAATTTCCAGTCCAACCAGACATTTTCCAGGAGCAACCAATATTGTGAACTGCGGCTTTCTCCTGAATCTACAACCTTCCATTTCAGGCACAAACCACATTTCTTGGCCCATCCTGTTGCAACAAATATTCTACAATACACACACACTAATAACAACAAAGTAATGCTACTGAAACAAGGCCCTCCAAGACACAATTGCTCTCCCAGGAGGAGAGGCTGATGTTACTGAAGGTGCTCTGGTACTCCAGTGATGAGTGTGGTGCAGAAAGACACATAAAATAGAAACCACACAGCTGACAATACTCTGAGGTACTTTGATTCTCTCTAGGTCATCACCGACATTACAGTCTTATCAGTCTTCCAGCACCTCCCAGTTTTCTCATGTTGTCCCATTTGCCTCAGAATTCAGAGAAGCTGGTTAACTAGGCATGGGTTATATCAACCTTGAGAAATTGAGTTTTTAGGCATTTTGATTTCATGATCACCTGGGCAGGTCTGATCCTGATCTTCTCTAGTAATTCTCTTTTCTCCCTTGGGAAATTTCTGCCATCTGTCCTCTTATTCCTTCCTGAAAATGGAGGCAAAAATATAGCTTTTAGCAACATCCTTAGTAAACGCTTTCACTTTCTCTCACAGGCCCCATCATCCCTTTCAGTAGCCTGTTATTCCAAATGCACTGCAAGCAAATACATTTAATTCTTTTTAAAAGTGAGCAAAGGTTTCAATTACCACTTTCATTCTTGCCCACTGCATATATTTATTTCAAACACTTACACACATTTCCTTTCATTGTACATCTTTTTTTATTTCTATTCATTCTTTTTGTTGCGGCTTGCTATCTAATGTAGAGTATTATAACAAAAGTCAGGTCTTCTAATTCAGCTGCTTATCCCTCAAACTTGCGGTGTGACCCCTTGTGTGCCAGCAAGCCTCAATAAGCCTCAAGTCTCCCCTCTTTAAAAAAGGATGTTGTATATTTGAACCATTCTATTAAAATTGCTTAATTTCATCATCATAATAATACTTTATAAATGCTAAATACTGTTTCTATTTCATGCCAATCATGCCACCTGCATTAATAAACTACTTTATGTTTACCTCTGGGCTGATACATTTGTCATAAGTGATTGTCAGGCTCTGGGTTCACAGTGAATAGATAAATTTCACTTTGTGGAGATCTCCCTTGCTCCTGATACCTTTACTTTCCTGCGTGACTTTCCTCCAAAACTGCTTCATGATACCACACAGAGAAAAACCTGTTAAAGAGAAATGGAATTTTTAAGCTGAACAACAAATAATGTAAATAGCATGCTCCCCTATACTGCTAATTGTTCATGTTCTTTAGAGGTTTCAGTAAGAGTACCTGAATGCATGTGTTCGCCCACAACATTTTCCACATGATGCAATCACATTGAAATGGGAAGAAGCACCTAGTACAGATAACTGGGAGATGAATCCCATCTATTGATTTGTGGCTCGGACAGATGCAGAAAGCACGTAACACTCAAATAATGTTAACAAATTAAAAATTGATACAATGTGTTTTGCTTTGGTTTGTTCGAGGTTTTGTTTGGAGGGGTTTCTTTAACTTCAGTATATTATTCAAATTAATTGGCAGAGATAGGCTACTTTTATTTTAGTTTTGAATGGTCTCATTCACATTCAGCTCCACAAATGCTAGTTTCTTTTAGCAACACAAAAACGTCCTTCCTACTCAGAGCAACCAACAAAACCTCATTTGGTTACTGACACTGGAACCTGTGTAGATACAAGTCCAGGTGGCCTTTGTGCTTCATGTACTAATTTAATCATAGAATCACAGAATGGTTTGGGTTGGAAAGGACCTCAAAGATCATCTAGTTCCAACCCCCCTGCCATGGGCAGGGACACCCTCCACTAGAAAGCCTCACCCAACCTGGCCTTAAACACTTCCAGGGAGGAAGCTCTCCACAAGCTCTCTGGGCAACCTGTTCCAGTGCCTCACCACTCTAACAGTAAAGAATTTCTTCCTTATATCTAATCTAAATTGACCCTCCTTCAGCTTAAACCCATTACCCCTTGTCTTGTCACTACACCCCCTGATAAACAGTCCCTCCTCATCTTTCCTGTAAGCCCTCTTTATGTACTGGAAGGCTGCAATAAGGTCTCCCTGGGGTCTCCTCTTCTGCAGGCTGAACAATCCCAACTCTCTCAGCCTGTCCTCATAGGAGAGGTGCTCCAGCCCTCTGATAAACTTCGCGGCCCCCCTCTGGACTCTCTCCAACAGCTCCATGTCTGTCTTGTACTGGGGACCCCAGAGCTGGATGCACATGCTCCACATATGTGCCCTGGCCCCTTAGACTTTTCCCCCTACCCAACATTCACAATTTTCCTGGATTTTGTTTACTAAAACTTTTCTTCTCCCTCCAGCATCAAAGTTATCTATTCGTCACGTCACCTGGTATCACATGTGCTCACCACTAGCTTCTCTCTGTCTGCCTGATTGTCTAAACCTCCTGCAGACATCTCTGCCTGTCCCTTTCCACTAACTAGTATTAAGGAGCAGGTAGGGACTACAGAAGATGCTTACTTCTCAGCGACCACTTTGTTTGTTCTCAAAGACTAAGTGACTACTATTTTTTATTCATCATTCAAAGATAATCATACAGATTTACCAGCAAGCAAGAGTATGGCTACTCAAATATAAGTGTTAATATTATAGGGACTGTTACATCTATCTAAGATGGATACCATTTCCCTGTTGCCTTCTGCAAGCCTCTTTCTTTGACTTCAGGCTTTATTTTTTTCCTTCTTCCCTACATGAGGGTATTTCCCCCGTGCTCTGTTTCACAACAAGGCAGCACTTTCCAAAAGATTAAGGACTGATTTGGCAATATCAGGCTCTTCCACCCCATCTTCCCCACTGGTTCCTCACTCCTAGAGCTCAGCTCTCAGCCAACGACCTGCTGAGACTTTCACCCCACAGGCTGCTCCATCTCTAGTCCACTTAGCTGGCTTCCACTCCCCATATCTCTACCTGAGAAGTGCTGAGTAGCACAACTTGCTCGAATCTCTCACCTTTGCATTCACACAGCTTTGGAGACCTGGTCCGAAGGCAGATCCTCCTGCGGTGCAGTACCCACCTCTTTAGACTCGCACCTTGCAGACCTCGCTCATGGAAAAAAAAAAAAAGGGAAAGGGCTTGTCTCCCCCCCAGACCTTATAGGCTCAGCTGATCCTCTGGTAGAGGGAAATATTTAGAATATATATTGCTGCCATAAATTGTAGATAGTTAAAAGAAAAGGAACCCCGTGGAGATATCTGAAATCTAAACTCAGACAGGCAGCAATCTAAAATAAACTACAGCCGATGTTTCAGCTTTGATTCTGCTGCCACCAAAGGCAAATGGCACAATTCCCATCGATTCCAATTAAATCATAGACTAGGTCCTCTTCTTACTCATCTTTCTTTTTTAGATGTCTCTATTTGCTTTTCAGTAATAAGCTTTCCTGCAATATGGTGTGGCTCCCATGACCATGGAATTTTTTTCAGAGAAATCCATAGAAGTGCAAATCTTGGTATCATTTTTCGATAAAGAAAGTAGGTATGATTTTTAACTCCCCTAATTAGTGGCATGGAAGAAAAAGCAGCATGGTGTTGTGCTCACAGTTTAGTTGGTTTCAGTTTGCTCTATAATCCATCCTAAAATCCAACATACTTTCCAGACATCTCTCTACTTAAGAAAATCAACCACTCTCTTATGACACTAAATAGTGACATAGCATAAATGCTAGAATGCACCTGTTGCCCATTTTGTAGTGAGATGGTTGTTTAACCCTTACACATCTAACTTGACCTTGACATGTCTTGCCTCAAAGCAGAACCTGCACACACATTTTTAGACTGCACTTTGCACACATGCATACAAAGGAAGCCGTGCTGATGCGTGACATCCCTGTGTTGGTGCTGCCATTCTTGTGAGAGGTGCATCACCACAAGCTTTGCAGCTCTTTGCTTCACTCTCCATTCTTACAAGGACAGCACAAGGGTCCACTGATGTACATTTCAACGGTGACACAGAGTGTGATACCAAATCTGTGCTGTGGGCAGTTCAGTTGCAGCTTTTTTGAGACATCTGGGGGTAAAGTTTCAGGGTTGTCAGCTCCTGTGCTTCGCTGGGCTCACAGTCCTCGTTCTTGGAGGTTATTACCTGCTGTCCTTGAAACTTTGGCCTTCCTAGTTGCAGAGAAAAGCCTGAAAACAAGGAATCTTACAGTATTTTGAAGTGTGACTCATGACTTTTTACCATGAAGAGCACATACTATTGCCTCCTTTCAACTTCCCTTTGTCTCTTTGCATGCAGCCGCACCTGCAGATGTTCAGGGAGGAGTGCTTGCACTCATGCACCCTAAAAGCAGCTTCTGTGTATGCAAAAGTCAGCACCCGCGTGCACAGGTGTCACTATTCCCAACGGGCCGGTGCAGGGGTTCTGCTTGACAGGGCCGCATGTGTATAAGCAGTTGCCCGTTTGGGCAAACCAGTCTCTAAATATCACACTTTAGCAAAGTAGCGTAGCTTCTTCCATGTGTTCCTTCCACGACACATTTTTGAAGTTTTATACTACATTTGTAGTTTTATAGTGTTAGATATACATCTGTCTATCTCGGACTTCTTTTTTTCCATTTGTACCATCTCAATCTACTATGCAGAACTTATAGTTTTATGCCCCTGATGCATCCTGGGATGAATTTGTTCTCCTTTGCTCATCAAAGTTCTTAAAATAGTCAATGCAAGTTGCAGATTTTTAGGAGATTAGATATATTTCCTGCCTATGTACCAAATAGGGCACAGGATACAAAGAGCCTCCCAGAAACAAATTACTGTTTCAGGCACAGAAAAAGATGTAAATATCAAAACGTCATTGTCTATCACCCCTTCAAGATCCTCACTTTTCCCCTTTGTTAATTTCTGCCTTGTGTGTGTGTGTGTGTGTGTGTTATTGTATTTCTCTCATCCCACCCTCCATGATTATGCCAGCCACTATCTTCCCACATTTCCTTCTCTTTTGTACCTTCTGCCAATCTCCCCTATACACAGCTTTTCCCTGAAGAAGAGGATAGGAGGGAGTATGACCTCTGTTTGATAGCAAATGGAAACAAGCACCACAACACAAGCCAACCTTCTCTCTGTATCCTGCCTGAGGGGCCGTGCCTCAGAGAGTGGCCATCTTTGAGCAGGAAACGCCTCAGTGTTTTTGTTCCACACAGCACCATCAGCACCAGATCAAAAAAAAAGTGATATAATTCTGGGATTGCTGCAGAGAGGAGGAGGATAGAGGATGCCAAGGTGAGCTGGACCGGGATCCTAACAGTGCGGGGCAGGCAGCCCTGGCTCGGCTCCTTGGGGAGCTGCTGCCACAACCCCAGTCACAGACCCCCTTCTCTTCCCTCCCTCCGTATCTCCACCCTGCACACCTACCCCGGATGGCACCTCAGGAAATTACAACCGTAATTGGTGCTCAGGCTATCTATCAGGCATAAACAATGCTGTTGATGAGGGTAATTTTCAGATGAGTTGAGATAAGTATGTTGTGTTTTACTCTGACCTTCGCAGTTCTTTCACACAAAGCCCAGAGCTCAGTTAACTGTTTCTAATGTCGGCTGCTGAGAGCGCGCGGCGCACAGAGGAAGAACCAGCCCAAACAAACGGCCAGGGGAAGGCCCGTCCTCCTTACCACCCGTCCTCCTCCAGGCTGGGGGGATGCACGGCCTTGCCCATAGCCGAGGTGGCCGAGATGCCCGTGGACCAGGTGGGGACTGTTCCCGCTCTGCCCTGCAGCCCCTTCATGAAAGAACGGCCCTCCTGACTTCACGGCGTGCCTAGGTCTTGTGGCAACACATAAATAAAAACCTTAATTTAAATTCATCTTAAGGCAGATTTTTAAATATATACCAACACAAATGTCAAAGAGCTCTGTCATTTTGCCACAGGGTTTGCTCCTTCTTCAAATCAAAAGGCAGGAGCTCTGCTGTACCGCAGAGCCACGTCCTGGGACTCTGTCGGCAGAAGACCTTCTGCAAGCTGGCAACAGGTTTTTTATATCAGGCGGATCACTCAAAACACCCTCGCTGCTTTCAGAGCAGTACAGAGGGAGCACAGATCTTCATTTTCACTTTATACTCCCTGGATCATTTCAAGAAGTAACACGAGATGACGACACTGACACCATGGCAGTCCCGAGGGCACCTGCCCAGAATGGCCTCAGCCACCTTCAGCATGAAGCTGCCCAAAGAAAACATCACTGCAGATACCTTTAATAACAACGCCTGTGACTCAGATAGCACTTCTTTCTCATCAGTAAACGTCAAAGATAGCTAAGCATCATTACCCCATACAGATGGGGAAAACCAGACCCGCTGGGCTAAGTGATTTGCCTGCAGCCCCATAGCACCTGGCAGACCTCAGAGCAGAAACTAGGGCCAGGGCCACGTTGTGCTAATTCACAGCAAAGAGCCACTGCACCCCACCTGCCTCGGAGGGGATACCGTCCACTTGCTCCTCTACATGCATGAGCTGACTGTGACCCCACAAATTCTTTTGCCCAGAGACAGGATGAAATATAAATTTAACTGGTTAGTTTTGCCATTAAATGCGTTCCACCAGCCTAGTCCCACCGTATAGTGTACATGAATACAAAGCAAAAGAGAACGTTAAAAACTAAAGTGTAAGTGGCTGAATTCACTAAAGCCAATAGTTGCATTCAATAAAGAGCATATTTGTGATTATGGAGTTTTGTTAGACACATTTTTAAGATAACATCTTATTTGTACAATGGAGTTAAAATGAATGGTTAGGATAATCAGTGCAAGGGTTTAAATAGTCTTAAGTACATTAGCATAATCACTCATAAAGCACATGTAGTTTATAAATGAATTAACAGCTACAAATTAAAAAAGAAATGTCTGGTTTTTAAAGCATCTGCCCAACTTAAAGGGAAAAAAAAAGATGAAAGTTGGGCATTCTGATTTTCAAATGCTCTCAGGCTGTGCACTGTGGAAATGCCTGCTTGCACCCTCTGCTCCTCAACCTGCCTGCTCCCCCCATAGGCCCTCAAGGACAGCTCACAGGACGTAGGACTCTGTATGAATGAAGCTTTGCAGCCCCCAGTCCTGAACTCTAATCAGTTCTACCTCACTCAACTTCAAGATTTTTTATGTTATGTTGTGTTAGGATTAAACTGTTCTAGGTTGTTAAAATGCTTGTACCTTCCAAGAATTTAGAAAAAGTGTATTTTTATTAATAGGATGATTTTACAGACCTGTCGAGTCTTCACTGTGAGGGTGATGAGGCACTAGCACAGGTTGCCCAGAGAAGTTGTGGCTGCCCCATCCCTGGAAGTGTTCAAGGCCAGGTTGGATGGGGCTTTGGGCAACCTGGTCTAGTGGAGGGTGTCCCTGCCCACGGCAGGGGAGTTGGAACTAGATGGTCTTTGGAGTCCTTTCCAACCTAAACCACTCTGTGATCCCATGATTCTGAAGCGAGCAGGATGCATGGTTCCCACTCTGCACTCCCCTCATCTTTGCACCTCTTTCACATGCATTAAGCAAAGGAAGATTACTTCCTCACTGCTCCCTGAGCTCAGACACACCTCAGCCAACCTCACTGCCCATTCCCCGTGGAGTTGAGGAAGACAAATGCCTATATGGCTGCTCTGCAAGGAAGGAGCCATCCAAGCCTATACCAAATAGGCTCGTATAACAGCCCCATATCACAGCATCCATTGAACATGCAAGGTGCACACATGATAGAGGGTTCATATGTTTCATTTCCTGGAATAGAAAATTAAGGGGTATGATTCTTGCAAAAAGTGACATAGAAAAGGTGAATCAGAAATGCTTACCGAGAATGAGGGACACAAAATAGAAATCAGGAGACAGAGCCAAAATGAGGAGAGGTACTTCTCAACAGAACTGGTAATTAAACAGAGGAGCTCCTTGCCAAAGGATATTGTGAATAGTACATGGTTTCAAGATGCAGTTACACAAATTCACAAGACAGACATCCATTCTGGTACTAGCCACAGACTTCTGTGGCTTAGGAAGGAAGGCAATTTATAAGGAAGTATTCTGCATTTGCTCTGTATATCCTTGCCTAGGCATCTGGTTGACCATTATCAAAAGACAGAGCCAGACCAACCATTTTATGCTCTTGTATTTTTCATTCTAGACTGGCACAAGTGGGAGTTAAAAACTGCATTTTCCAAAAGGGAAAGCAAGGGAGAACGTTTTACCCCAAGGAGGCAGGATGTTCCTTTAGTGGTTTGCTGCACAAGATCGCTTGAACAAGCTCATTAACATGCCCTTTCTTAACATCCACCCCACCCACAAAACTGACGGGCAGTGGGTGTGTTGGGGCTGTGGTAAACACCTCTTGTCCCCTCCCTGCCCACCCCAGCGTGCACACAGGCCTGACGGAGGAGACCAGCAGTTCCTTAGTCCTGCTTGCACTACAGTTTCATTGTGGGCAATTGTCAGCCACTGTGTGTAGAGCAAAAATTTAGTAAACACATTGCCCTTTTGGCTATACTAACACTACTTTTTTTTTTTTTTTCCTCTATGAAAAAAGATACCACTGGAGTATATTTAGCCCTTTACACACACTAAGGCATCAAAGGTGAATTTGCCTTGTATTTTGGATTAATACATTTGTTTTCTTTATCTTCCTGACTGGGAACCACTGCAAGGCAGTAATCAGGAGCCTTGCACTAGAAGTCCAACCTTCCAGCTCAGCTCCCTAGTAAATTTACTGCTATTTTCATCTTAGGCTAAGGGCAGCCCAGTCACCACTCACACTAAGAGGTATTAAAAATACTTCCCCCAGTTCTCAGAAAGAGAATAATCTAAAGTCTCAAACTAACTGAAC
Organism: Aramus guarauna; assembly: GCA_013400195.1. NCBI lineage: Eukaryota > Metazoa > Chordata > Aves > Gruiformes > Aramidae > Aramus > Aramus guarauna. The sequence continues at coordinate 134,213 of VXBL01006296.1, read as the reverse complement.
TGAAAAAAAAAAAAAAAAAAAA
>VXBL01006296.1:71674-134154 GCA_013400195.1 Aramus guarauna | reverse complement strand
AAAAAAAAAAAAAAAAAAAAAAAAGAGGAAGCCTTAACATGAAGAGCTATTATTATGTCTTCTCACATTTTGCTGTAGCTAAAAGCATGAGTTGTATATATAACTAATGCACCACCCACCCAAGCAAAAATACTTCCTTGAAAAAGTAAAGGCATGCCTGTCAGAGCTCATCCTCTTCCATTCAGTCTCCATTGTCTATTTTTGTTCCTGTGATAAATTAGCACACTACTCAGGTGATTCTAGCATTTCAAATTTTAACACAGGACATACTCAAGTAAAATCATCAGTGCTTTCTTAAATTCACTAGCAGGATGAAATCACAGAGCATCTAGTACTTAGCAAAGCAAAACTGAAATGTGAAGGTAATGGGGTGAAAGTTTGAGGCCTGCCCTCCACTTGCACTCAGTCACACACATAAATGTTTCCATCCTGGCAGCTATAAACACTGTTTACCATCAAACACCTGCAACAGATTTCCAATACTCTCATACTTGCAGTTGAGGTTAGGATGTAATCCGTTCTGTATGCTAGTGCGCAGCAGAAACCTGAGATTGCCCTGGAGAGTTACAGTTTGTAGGTGGAGCTGCCTGGTCACATCTTTCTTCTTAGTATTCTCATTTCTGTCTTTCTCCTTCAAGATTCTACATGCTCTTCTCAGTGTCAGGGCTGACAAATTCTTTTTTCATTAAGCGTAACCACCTAACACTACTTTCTAAGCTGTAGTAATTTTCTGGTGTACACGGGCAGACTTTCCAGTCAGTGAAAGGAACACAGAGGATACACAGAGACACCTCTCAGTCAGTAAAATAGCGTCTTTGCACCAGCATCTTACAATTTTAAATCTAGAACCATGCTTACAAATACAGAGAGCAAACCAGGGAGATTTTACTTTATCTTTTCATGGAAAGATGGCACAGTCTGTGAACAATTACAGTTTTGGAAGGCAGTGGTGACAAATTCTTGGAATTTCTAAGAATTGTAAAACAACATTGAGAATTTCAAGACAAGATCAGACATTCAAAATATTTACCAACCTCACAGGTGGTTTTGCAAAGATATTCCAGTAGATCTTGGATGTCTGCTGTGTACCATTACTAACATCGGGGTAGAGGATAGGTCTTTGCACTAGTTCTGCTGCCTTCAGCATCTGAAAACGAACTCAAGTTCAATATAGTTGGCACAGCTCCTAACTTCAATGCAAAAGCAAATGATTATCCTGTAAGATAATGTCCAGGGAAAAGCATAATGTCATGCACCATTCCTGGACCAGGTCACTTTCCCAGTCATCGTATGCTTCTCTCTCATGCCCTTATGATGCACTCTAATTCCTCCTTAACAACCCACCAGAGAAACCTGGGTAGAGTGAGCTGAGAAGCAATTCCCTCACTTCTACAGCTGAAAGACAGAGCAAAGCTGCATGCACTCCAAGGAAGAGTTTTAATAAGTATCTGGACTGACTTAGAAAAGTTATAAAATTTGGGAGCAAGATGCTCCAGCAAGCACTATTATTTAGATATTTTGCAGCTTGTAGCTGAGGTCAGTGTTAACATGTTGACATACATTGATTGCTGGCATGCAAGGACAAAATAAAACATTGCAGAAGATCTCTTCTAAGATGAAGTATTTGAATCCGCTCTCTAGCACTGCAAGGTATAACTACATTCAGGTATTTATGGAGTTCATGAAGTTCAAAGCCATTCCAAGCCTTTGCTGGGTCACAAGCAGTGATGGATGTGATCATACAGTAGAAGAAAACTCTGATCTGAGACTTGTACTGGTTTGGTCAGACACCACAGATATATCTCTGCTCAACATGGCAGGAGTCCTTGGAACTATTGTCTATGTATATTTTTGACATATAAACCCTATGTTTCCGAGGTTTGGCGTGCACAGGAAGGCCTACGTGCTACTGAGCCCTTCAGAAAAGTGGGGTTTAGTTTCCGTGTGCTGATTTTTCTACCTTTGTTACGACATAAGTTTAACGCTTTTAAATCATGCAAATGTGTCTAGATATTGCAATGGGTGTGTGTTTGAGAAATCCAAAAATAAAATAATGTAATGCAGCCAAATACTTAATTACCAACATGTGCATCTGTTGTCAAACCATACGCTAAGTGAGTGGCACTGCTCATTAGTTCTGCTTTCAGGAGCTACCAGGCGTTCGTGTCATCACTACCAAGAGTCTTCTGAGTCTGAATCATCTCCGGAAGGGACAGATTCTGTCACTCATGCAGTCGCTGTTAACAAGAATGCTGATGGCGTAGCAGGTGTTTCCTCCACTTCTCTAAACCTGGAAAGGTTCTGGCACAGCTTCCCTCCAATTTTCCCTCTTCAGAAAGGAAAAACAATCTTTCTCTCCTGGCTCACATGAACAGCAAGCATGTTCCAATAACTCAGGTACTGGATACAATTGCTCCTATTCTCTCTGTTCCCTACAATTCTGTGTGATTATTGTGCCATGCTAGGTCCTCAGGAAAGACTGCTGGTTTATCCAATCCAGTCCCTTTTCATGCAATAAAACTCTAGGCCTAGTGAAACAGAAGGGGGGCTGTGACCCACAACAGTAAAAAATATCCACTCGTCATTTACCTGACCCATTAATTCTGTAGCATGTCTGAAATGCTCTTGTGAAGTCGTTGACTGTAAGCCCTTTCAAACCTTTAAGGACATCTGATGTTCTGAAACAGATCCAGAAAACTTCCTGTGCTCTGTCCACCACCAAGCAAATGCCAGCTGGGATCCAAAGAAAAGAGCAGAGCATCACTACAAAAAACCACCCCCAAAACCCAACACTCAAGCACTGAAGAACAGTAGTGGGGGAGAAAGGATCTAAGCAATCCCAAATGTGGGTCACAGCCTGATGAAACTTTACAGTAAAAGCTCTACAAAAGTGGCTGCTCCTTGCTGCCTGAAAACCCCACAGTTTTGGATAAGGAGCAAAAGGCATTAATGAGCAGTAGAGACTGAATGTAGCTCCTGCTTAGCTGTTGTGGTACTGAGAGACAGGGGCCCACCCAGTCCCTTCTGAGGACTGCCCAGAGATTGGGCTGACCCCCACAGATAGTGCAGTCAGCATAGGCTCCTGTGGCTGAGGGTGGGATGCGGTAGGGCGCTGCTTACCTCACACCTCCTTCTGGCTACACTCCTTTGGCAGCTATCTGTCTACCATGGTGTGCAAGAGCTGATCCAGCCCACGACGGGGATGCAGCAGAGAACCAAGGAGCCATATCTGGGCTTCATCCCAGATGGGGCTTTGCTAGATGCCAGTTAAATCCCAGCCCGTTTCCACTCAGCTCTCCCACTCTGCCTCTGAGCCAGCAAAGCACAACTTAGGTCTCTTCCCTCACTCGTGAAACGGCTTGTGGCCACACAGAGCTCTTTACGCAGGGAGAAACTCAGCAGCTGGCCAACGCTGAATGTGGACAAGCCCAGGCTCAGGTTATATCTTTTGTGTGGGCACAGCAATTCCAGGTCACACCTGGGTTGCTACTGTGGAGTTGGAGAGGGCAGGAATTCTCCTTCCCTCCCTCCTTCGCTGTGCTCCACTTTTCTGTGCAACAAAAAGGCCAAACCAAATCCTTTTTTTCAAATTGCTGAAGATGGCTCAGGCGCTCCTTTTCACTCATAATCAAATACACATTTTCTTTTCAGTACAGTGGCTCCCGAGAGCCAGAGTTCAAGCTGGAACATTGAAACTCACATGGCTTAAACCACCAGTGGGACACCTCTGGTGCTGACGCTGATGTACCCAGCTTGGACCTGTTCAGGGCTTGGACAGTACTGTGCCCCCATGCTCCAGAGCTCCCCTCGGCAAGCTTTCCTGTCTCTGCCAGCTGCAACAAACACTGCCTACAGCAAATGTGTCACATGTAGGTAGGTCACTAAATATCATGCCCAAATGCAACACAGGACCAGATGCCATTAAAAAAAAAAAAATCCTGTTGATGTAAGCACTATGCTTTTACTTCCCCAAGTCTGACAAGCCTCCTACACAGCCAGCAGCAAGCAGCTATTTCCCTTGTAATATCATCAGCCTCCAGTAATGTTCACTTGCCTGTTTTTAATCCCTTTCTGCAGCCCTTCCTACCATCCCATGATAAATCCCTTCCCCTCTACCATGTCATGACTGCCCAGATCTTTTCCTTTCTCTCCCTACCACATCTGGCTTCTGGGCCATTCTCCACTTCTTTCTGTTAACATTTCTGAAGTTTATCTAGGGCTCAACAGACTTTTTTCCCTTCTCGGTGGTGGAGGGAGGAGGAGGGGAACCTGCTGCTCAGCCAGCTTTGGCAAGCCGGGGCAGCTCTAGCTGAACTCCCCAGCCCTGCCAAGAACAGTCTAAATAGGAGCACCAGAAACATCTTTTAATGTCATTTGTATTAATATTTTTGGAATCTTCACATGCACACTTGAAATGGCTTTAAAAACATGAAAAAATAGAGGGAAAAGGTTGGCAAACTTGTGAAGCTCTGACTGTATCACACACAGTACTGTCATAGGGAAGTGGCTACAGCAGGATGAGGGTCTAAGCTGTTTGTATCAAGGGCCTATTTTTCCATTGCTTTATTTAATAAAATTGTTCTTTAAAACAACAAGACTGCTTTTAGCCTTTGGACAGAAGAAATCATCCCTCACCCTAAGCAAGGTCTATCAACAGTGTACTTGTTCTTGAGGAGAAAGAGACCCTGTCCCCTCAAGGTATATGCAAAAGGGAAAAAGGAAGACCAGGATGAAAAGGACCTATGTGCCTTTTCCCTCTCCAGCTCCTTCCCTTACTCACCGGGGAAGCAGGGTGGGTCTCTGCAAGGCCCCTGGCTTGGTACCTACTCACATCATCAGGCCCAAACAGCTCCTCAGAATTTCACACTGTGTGCCTTAACCTTTGCATCAGATGTTTCCTGTGTATTCACTGGACCACCAGCTTTAATACCTTACAGAATCTGGTAAAGGAGCACTCAACCAGCAGTTTTAAGGAGAGTTAAAGCCAGCCAGATTCCTGGCACCTTCCTTCCTACTTAACCTTTGGCTTCAGAAGGGTGATAGAGCCAGCACTGTGGGATAGATTCAAAATGTCCCCTTGCGTAGAGCACAGTCTGGGTTTTAGGCTGGTTTTCTAATGTCCAAAGCAGAATACAAACGAGGCCAGGAAAATTTCGGGTATGAGGGAACTGGAGACACTTCTCGTGCTGGAGATGGGGCCAGACAGGGAGAGGGGTTGTTAACCCTTGGACCTAGGGCATTGCATAGTTCACAAGTTCACACCACCGTCTCCTTCTTCCTCCCATACACAATGCAGCAGAAAGGCTTCAGCCAGTGCTGCAGGGGTGTCAGATAAAAGCCCCATGCAATCCTTCCGTCACAGAGGCCTGCCAGTGACCATCCCCAGCTTGGGTCTGTGTCTCCAATACGATGATCACACCTATCTCCATGCCTGAACACCAGTCCAGATACATCCAGCAGGTCTACTTTGGGACAGTGTCCACAGCAACTTGCAATCATGAGTCAAAAGCCTCCTTACAATAGCAAAACATAGGTTTTTGAAGCATGAAAGGAAGCAAAATAATCTGTATGAGTAATCTAGATATATATGCACACTTTAGGAGGGAAAACAGATAAGAATCTTTCAGGTGAATTAGAGGGCATATACTTGCAGAGAAATAATGCTTCTTCAGCGTACAATCATTTCATGATTACATCTACTTCCCTGGCCAAGGAATGCTGGTTTCTATTTTTCCATAGCCCAACCCTTGTTCCTAGCATTTAGATGGGTTTTTGCATTTCAGTTGTCCCAGTAGGAGACATCATACTCATTCCAGCTCACTTTGCATTTAATAAATTTCTCCGGCTCTTATTTGTTGCCTTAAATTTATTCTAGCTCAATTAAAGATTACTAGCAATTAAAAACTGCTAGATTTCTGATCATCTGTCTCTCAGTTGCTATTATCGATATGGATCACAGAACAATTTATATTGTCACAGACAGAAGATAGAGTCTATGAATTTCACAAGTATTTACAAGCCCCCCCAAAGCTTGAAAGACAACTTGTCAAAGCCTTTTAAATGCTTTGGCCTCATCTTGTGATTTCTCCTTTTTGAGAAGCACCTTTCTGAGATCCTTGCAAGATTGAAAGGTTCCTTTTTCTTTTGTCGAGGAGAATGCTTTACTCCTAATGAAAAACAAAAGTTGCCACACAACAGGTGCTGTTATTAGAAGACTGATTCAGGATAATATAAAACTTGTCTTTGGCTTTTGTAGCAAAAAGCTGCCCAGTTCAGGAGATCAGTTAAGTGTGTACCTCATTTACACATAAAATATTAATCTGCAGTATTGAAAGGCTTTTCTGGCTAAGAGGACAAGAAGGTTGTACACACAGGCCTCCCCCACATACTTCATGGGAACTGGGAGACCTTAAACATGAATGACACAATCTGCACTTTTCTAGAAAGTAATGGGGTTTAGGTTTTTTTTTTCCATTTCTTTCTGCCATATGCTAGAAGTGGCTATCATTTTACATTTATTATAATATTTTGAGTTGTTTTTATCTGCTGTACATTCTTTCTTCTGTAAAACAAGATCTGTGCAGGAAATTTGATAAAGTCATTTTATGTCTTCTATTCATTGCTACTAATTTCACTCGCTGACAAATTAAATTCCAATCATCTGAGTCAGCCTCTAATTTCAGATCATCATCCCATTTTCCCAGTGTTTTGTCAAATAAATACACTCATATGTGTAACTATACACAGAAACCTACAAATGATCTACATGACACTCTCTAGCTTTGCAAATTAGAAGAAATTAGTTCTTCTAGAATAAGTTATTTAGGTTTCATAATCATTTTCCATCCCACTTTCCAAAGCTATAGCATTACCAAACTTCAATTGCTTTCTGCATACAGAAGGCATTTTATTAGCTGAGACCCACTTCCTTGCTTCAAAGCTATTCTAGCCTAAGAGCTTGGCTATGAGTGGGACATGACAGCCCAGAGAATTGCCCCGCGAATGCATCCACATTGTGGTCCGTACATGCACTAGTCTGTTGAGGAAGGTCACTGACTCTTTTACTCTTCACGCACCATCCAGCCAAGCATACAGCCCTGCGCATCCCACCATGCCGGAGGACTGCATGTCTCCCTCTGCTCATTAAGCAGCCAGCGATGGGCCGGGTGATCTGACCTGCTCCAGAAGGCAGTTCAGATCCTGGCAATGCTGTTCTGAGACAAACAAATAAAACAAGAATTCAAGCCAAGAATTCAAGGAAGGGCTAAAGGAACAGTAGGACATGTCCGAGAGTCGGAGACATATGGGCTATCTGCGCTAAGCAACCAAAGAGGGCCAGGGCACCGGCCCAATTACTGGCACAGCACCACCCCGCCGCTCGGCTGCCAGTGCAGTCCTTGGCACGGACTTGTCCCGCAGCAACCAGCTCTCTCGCAAACAATACCTGGACACATTTCAGCAATAGCCAAGGACCATTCCCAATGCACAGTTTGGATGGGCCACCTTGTTGAGGTGGGGTGGGAAGAGAATTTATGGTCAAAAGCTATGACATGCCAGCTGGCCTTTGGGCGAGCAAACAGTTCCCTGGCCTGTTTTATTTACTACTGTAGAAGTAATCTTGAATACCACAATTCATCCAGCACAGAGAAGTTCCCAGACCAGACACTGCTTCTAGGGCTGCCCTGACTTCTCCAACATAGCAGACTCAGTTTCTTTGTATTCTTTTGTTCCCAGAGATATTTCTGTAGATTCTATTTAATCTCCCCAATCTTCATGCATTGTCTAGGCTAATTTTTAATTGACCAGAAAATTAGATTAATGCATCTATTAGGCCAGAGCACAATTTCACCTTGATCTGGCCCTCAAACTGAGATTGCAGATTGCATCTCCAAGCAGCAATCTACAATCTTACAAAGCCCTCCTCCTCTCTCATGGTGATTCTGTCCCTGTATCTAAGCTTCTCCTATTGGATTTAATTCCAAATACATTAAGTACAAGCTTAACTTGCAGAGGCAAGTTATAGGAAAGATAAAGATCCTGTTTAACAGAAAAACAATTTCTGATTGAGTTAATACTACTTAGCAATTTTTATTTCAAAGTGCATTACAAACATGAATTAATCTTCACAATACCCAAGGGAGTTAGGTATATTAGTATGGTAATGCATCTTTTACAGATGAGGAAAACAGGAAAAGACAAAATCATCTGCTAACTTAGGGTTCCTTGTTTTTTGAGCACTCCCGTTCCACACAAAACCAAAGTGTCTCACATCAGAGACCACGTGAAAAACATGGCTTTCTTGTCACTTTTCCATGACACCACTGTCTTGACAAAAGTTTTCACTGCTTGACTGATGCAGAAAATACAGAACAAGTTAGGAAAGGAACTAGGACAAGAAAACATCAGGAGCTGCTGGCACCAGCCTACAGCTCAAACCACTGATGGCTAGAGAGATTCACAGCTCCAAGGGGAGAAAGGGCGAGCGTGCGCTCAAGCAGAAATCTGCTTGCTATGGAGCATACAGTACATCTGCCTAAGGTAAAAGAATAGGTATGTATAAACACTGGAAAAAGCAAGTGGCTGTACAAACACTGGCTAATAAAGAGGAGATATGTTTCTGTGAACACTGCCCAGGTGTTCTTTGCAAATCTGATCTCATAGGGACTTTCTTAAAAAGTATCAAGATGAAACAATATTCAGCTGTTTTAGCAAATGCAGATCAGTCAGTTTTCCTGCTTGGGTGCTTATCAACTTCCCTCTCTGTGGTTGCTGTGGTTCCTTCCACTGCTCTGCTACCATGTCCCACCTCAGCCTCACAATCCTGCTTAACTCTGCTGCTGCCCTTATCAGTCCTGGTGCAAGAAGGGGTTTGTAACTAAATGAGGGTGACCAATGCAACCTTCATGCAGACCTTCCTTCCTTCCTTCCCAGAGCTGAGAGAAAGACCAGAGTCTTTCTGGTGCTGCAGTCTTTTGCCCGCCTATGGCTTGAAAACATTATGCACTGGTGGCAAACAAACATGAATAAATTAGAGTAATATTCAAATAAGGGGAAGAAAAAGAGGAGTAACAGGGAGGGGGACTAGGAAACCAAGAAAGAAATGCTAATTAATTCAAATAGATTGATTTGCCCTGTTTGCTTAAAAAATTAATTACAAAAAAACCCTGTAAATTAAGAATTAAAAGCTTCCAATAAAAGCAGCCAAAAGGTTTTTCTCTGGAATCTATTACAAGTATCTGAAAAGGGATTGTGTCTAATTAGACATTATTTTGCATCAAGATGACCTCATATTATAATTAGAGATATGCTAAATTACTTGGAAATAATTATAATGATTGGATATCCTCCATGACTGCCAGTTTGGGAGCTTTCATGTTCACATTGATTCTACCCACCTCAGTTTCTTTTGGTCGGGAGTCAGATCTTTAGCAGGTATCTAAACTGCAAAAAAAACGGCATTCTTCAAAACCTCCATCAGGTGCCACTTTTTTATGACACTTAAAAACACAAGAGAGACATGCAAATTTGCATGTAATACAACCACGACCTAAACATGTGGCAGGTACCCAGGCATAGTTATTTGCACTCCATTCCCTAAGCAGGGCACTCGCAATGCAAACAGATGTTATTAATTTTTATCTTTACAACGAATTTATCTGCACATGCTCCAGGCTTCTAAAACATAGTACTCTAGGACTGAGTTTAATTTTCATCTACATATTGCAAAAATGTTAGCCCAAGCTCTAAGTGGTTTCTACTTCGGTCCTAGTCTGGCTCAGTGAATCAACTAAACTCCAACTACTTCACCGGCTACAGAAAGGAAGGCAAGCCAAGTCTAGCACACTGGGCTGCAGACACGCTGGGTTGTGTGATGTGGGTTAAGAAAATGCTAGTCATGCTAGAAAACATTTGCAAAGAAGCTGGGTCAGAAAGTCAGGTCAGTGGCAAGGTGAGAAACTGGAATAAGCAAGGAATGACTATAGGAGAACCTCCTGTATTTCAGCATCTTTCTGATCCACACAGAAAGCCTGATGGATCATGCTGCAGTGAGCAAAAGACATTGAGATAAAAGTGAGCCTGCGTACCCTGAAGTGCCACCTGAGGAAGGGAACAGCTTCAAAGTTGCCCACAATGCTTTGACAGGCACAAAGGATAAGGACTTGCAGAGCTACATCAGCCCCTGCATGGGGCCAGCAAATGAGTCCAGCTGCAGATCTGGTTGGACAGAACAAAAACTCTCCTCCAGGAGGAAAGAAAACAAGTGCATCAGCCTTCACATCAGTGTGGCAAGGTGGACAAGATGGGCAACTTCATTTTTGTGGGAACAGCTAAGGATGTCATAGGGTGGGTACAGCTGGTATAACTGGTCTCAGGAAACACAATTACAACATATCTCCCAGCTCAGTCTCTGGTTTTGAGCCTGTTTCACAAGGCATGGATATGGATCTTCCTGAGAGCCAGCATACAAAGGCAGCTGGCTTAGAAAAGAAGGCTTACAGACGCTGGCTGTGGTCATCTGGAGAGAAAGCAGACAAACAGAACTGGGATTCGTGTGAAAGAGCCATCTGCTGATGTAGCAATGAGGAGGATGCACACCTCCTCAGTGAAGGACCGTGATCTTCTCTCTGGGGGGGGTTGCAGTAGTCTAGGGGAGAGAGAATTTCTGAAGCTGTAGGGCAAAGCACGACTCCCACAATCCCACAATCATGGGCACAAAGGATGGAAGGGAGGACAGCAGGGCCCTGAAAAGCTCCAGCAGACTAGCACCACCTCGGCAAAAGTACAGGTCCACACAGCTCAGACCTACGGAGGTATCTGGGCAGCCCAGTATCTGCGCTGTGCTATGCCTTGCAATTTCAGTACACAGAGTAAAAGGAGAAATTATTTGTGCAGTTATAAAACAGGCCAGTGTCTGAGCTGGGAAGAAAAGGCACATTTCCCACAACCGGGTTCAGTGTCCCCATCCACCAAACCACAGGGCTCCGAGTCTCCCCACTGGCGTGCGTGGCTGTCGGCACTGAGCAGCCACAACTGCCGCATTCATTTCTAGCACAGCTCCATACGTCTCTACTGCTGCAGAGGCTCAGAAACAACACTTTTAATATTTTGTGGTGTTGACTTACCCATTCATCGTGTAGTGACATTAGCACCCATGAATAATCATAAAATAAAAAAAGGATAATTAATATTTAACTTTGCCAGAGGGATGTACTTAAGGGAGAAACCATGTTTTAGAAAGAGCAGCTGATATTTGTCAGCTGGAGAACAGGACTAATTAGATGCATCAGGCAGCGGTGACATGAAGTTGAAAAACAGCTTGTCAACTCTGAAATGACTTATAGCAAATGATTATATATAAAGATGCTTTGTTATACACTCACACACAGGTGTGTTCCTCATTTTCCAAATACTTCCTGCGCCTTTTGTTCCTGTGATAAAACAGGTGCAAAGCAGATTTCCTGCTCACAGATACACTGTAATTTTATTTTAGGTAGAGCTGATATGTGGTCCGTTTCTTGTGCCCAAACTAACAAGGTGTAGAACACCGCAGCACCCTCCATTCTCACTGATTTCAGTGGAAGACGGTCAATAACTTACAGGATCAAAGGCTTGATGTCTGAACCACATAAGGAAAGTTATGTTGGAGGGATGAGGCAATGAACCAGGAGGCCAAATTCATGTCTGTTGTAATGTTGGTTGACTGCAGCCAGACAGTTCATTGATCATAGCAAAGGATTTGCCCCAGGGTGTTTTAATTTAAAACAGATTGACATTAATCTGAAGAACAAATCACCCAAATCCTAAACTCTGATCTGATGCAAGTCAGATGCAATATGACAGCAACTCAATCTCCTGGGCAGCAGAGCTGCTAGCTTCAACTTCATACTCATTTCCGAATGGTGTCTGGAAGTTCTTGAATGCTGCTGGAATAGGCCCAGCGAGGAATAATTTATCCCAGGTAGAGGTACACATCCTTCAGGATGCGCACGAGCTACCAGGAAAGTGAAGCTCCAAGGGGGAACGGAGCGCAGGTACTGGGAAGGGGAAGGGGCCGGTTTAGGAAATAAGTGCATGACTAACGAATGAGCAATACTGATGCTGAGCAGGCAAAACAGAGGCATGAATTCTCAGACAGTGGTTAAACTGCAGTCACGGAGTACTCTAAAAAGCTTATTAACCTACCTAGGAAGTTGAACACAAACTAATCGTTTTGATTGAGCTGCTCAGACAATAAAAACGTTTGAGATGTACTGGGAGTAATTTGTTTAACACAGTATTTGAGCTGTCACAAAAATAAAAGACAGTATTTCTCTCCATCCATAACAAAATCACACCAATACACACACTTTGGCACCAGAGAAGAATATTTAAGGCTGTACGTAGCACCTGTAATACATTGCTTATATTTATAGTCCTGGTATGATTGGTTTCTAAAGAGAAATTATGTCCACAGACAGCATGTTTTGTTCCTCCTCGTTTCTCATATGCAAGAATGAAAGATCTATTACAACATACTCTTCCTTCCACCTGCTTTGATGAACTGCCTCAGAGCTCTCTGGGGAGACTGCTGCAAAGCCTGTGACTTAAAGCGTAGGCTCAGAAAACAGGTACCGGATTGCAAGAGCAGACTCAAAGGTCAGTTCGGAGCAGCAGGGGCAGCAGATTGCAGTTCCATTTCTAAAAGAAAAGGATACCGCTGTGGTACAGGTGATTCCCCTCAAGCCTATACCCTCACAAAGAAAAAACTTAACAGATCTGCCTTTAGGGACAAACGTAAAAAGTTCAACTTGAAACTCTAACACCTGTTTTACAGAGACTCCTCCAGATTGCATATTATTTAAAAAATTGCAGCTCACCTCAGCACCATTTCTCACTAAGTCAGTTAACAATTTCTACGTCTGCTCAATTTTCCAAACAGCGTATTTTGTTCTGCTCAGGTTTGTATAGCATGCCCATCGTTGTGATATCTCAACACCTCCCTGCAGTGTGACAACCCACTTCCCTGATGTGCATCTGTCACATGTTGATCTTTCTTTTTTTCTCTCTTCTCCTCCCGGGGAGAAATCTTCATAGATGAAAATAAATATGAATATATGCAGTTCGCTTTTCAAATATAGCTATCTAATGCATTTATATTTTCATACATTATATATAACTCTTTAAAAATATGGTTATTGATGTCTGCTATTATCTGTGCTTTCAGTGCTGAAGGCAGAGTTGAAGAAATGCATCTTAGCAAAGTACCTAGATTTCTGGTAGGTCGTACATCTTACTGAAATTTATTCCACAGACTTGTGTAGGAGCCTGAGAAATTTTAGTCTCCTGCAGAAGCAAAAAAGGGAAATATTTGTTACAGAGCCTCAGTCAATCTATCAGGTGGTCATGCAATGCACTTTGCAGATAAGCTCTGAGATCTCAAACTGGACATAGCAGATACCCAAATTTCACAGCGAGGAAGATAGCATCGTGACTGAGTTTTGTTCTCGGCATCTTGGTAGCACTTTTAACACTGCAGCACCAGCTGATTCACACGACATGTGGTCACCCTGCTTTGTGATGGACTGACCTGGAGAAGTTGAATGCTTTGTCCTTTGTCACATGCCAGGCCACTGCAGGGTCACAAACAGCAATTGGGGCATTGGGACACAGACCCATGCTCTAATTATGTGGCAACCAGCATCTTGCTTACACAGACCTACGTGCATCTGCAAAGAGAGGCGATTGACACACTTCCCATTGCGTTTTTTGCAAGCATGCATGCAACTGCATCGCCAAATGTGCAGCACCTACACATAGCTTTGAATATTTCCTCATACCTATTTTCCTTTAACCCTTTCAAGCGTGCTCCTGACTGTGGTTAATTACAGCTTTAGAGACAAACCTCTCAAAACACAGCAGTGTATTTCCTAGAGATACAGAGGTTTCAGTACACACATCTGCACAGCATTCATCGTTTTCCTGAACAGTCCTGTACAAAACAACATTTCTGTCATTACATTTTTAATATAACAATTCCCACGGGAAACTGTTGACGAGGACTGGGATACAGATGAACAGAAAGCAGAAAGAGTGCAGGATGAAGGGCTGTTCTCAGTCCACAGATGAATGATGGTTCTTGTAGGGGCTTATCATTAAATACAGATGAATGGTAAATTCTTCCACTTTTAGTAAAAAACTACTAAACCAACAGGAAGATTGGATGTGAAGAAGGTGTTTTTTTAAGAAGGCAGAATTTCCTTGAATATAAGAAAATGTTTCAGATTTCAGGTGTGGAAATCATCAAAGTCCACAGATACTACCAAGAACAAACTGGCTCTTTTAGCTCCTTTTCCATGCCTGGATCTGCAGAGCAGATCTCCGAACCCCTACGGACCACACCACAGGAGGGAGGACTTTGACACAGGGACACAGGACCACCAGCCATCAAGATACTGTGGCAGCCTAGAAAATCAGCTGAGCCATGGCAAGGCTATCCTAAGGCACCACAAATGCCAAGTTTCACAGTAGTTTGTCCTGTCCTGTACATCACATGTGACCGGGAACACGTATCCTGTGACTTTTCACAGTTAGCTCACCATTGGTAACTCATTAACTTGAATGCTCATAACATTATAGTTTGACCTTGGGAAAGCCACTCACACCTGATTCTGTTAATCTATTAATTGCACCTCTGGCAGGTGCAGATCTTCCTTGTCTTTTTCTGAAACAGAGACGTGGTAGGTTCAGGCTTTACACGGCGTTGTGCCTCGGATTCCCCATCAGAAAAGCAGAGATAGTAACATTTACCTACCTCAGCAGGTAGTGTGGATGCTTAATTAATCCTTTCAAAGCTTCTTAAAATATAGATAAGAAGTAAAAAAAAATTAAATCTTAATATAATTTTCACTGTGTAATTAAAAAAGCACAAAAAGCTGTTTTCCTAAGCAATAAATAGCCTGTTTAAAAGAATTCATAACTTACCAAACTATTTATTACCTTAAGACCTGCTAAAAAAGTAAGACCCTTTCAGTAGTTAATCTGACCTGATGTTTAGTTAAATTCAAAGGCAACAACTCACTCATGATTAAAATAACATGGTTTCTGCCATTTCTTTTAATAATAGAATCATAGAATGGGTTGGGTTGGAAAGGACCTCAAAGATCATCTAGTTCCAACCCCCTGCCAGGGGAAGGGACACCCTCCACTAGACCAGGCTGCCTCATCCAACCTGGTCTTAAACACTTCCAGGGAGGAAGCCCTCCACAACCTCTCTGGGCAACCTGTTCCAGTGCCTCACCACTCTAACAGTAAAGAATTTCTTCCTTATATCTAATCTAAAGCTACCCCCCTTCAGCTTAAACCCATTACCCCTTGTCCTGTCACTACACTCCCTGATGATAAACAGTTGCTTTCCATCTATCCTGTAGGCCCCCTTGAGGTACTGGAAGGCCGCAAGTAGATCTCCCCGGAGTCTCCTCTTCTCCAGGTGGAACAATCCCAACTCTCTCAGCCTGTCCTAATAGGAGAGGTACTGCAGCCCTCTGATCAGCTTCGTGGCCCTCCTCTGGACTCTCTCCAAGAGCTCCATGTCTTTCTTGTAGTGAGGCCCCCAGAGCTGGATGCAGTACTCCAGGTGGGGTCTCACAAGAGCAGAGTAGAGGGGCAAAATCACCTCCCTTGACCTGCTGCTCACACTTCTTTTGATGCAGCCCAGGACACGGTTGGCTTTCTGTGCTGCAAGCGCACACTGCCAGCTCATGTTAAGCCTTTCATCCCCCAATACCCCCAAGTTCTTTTCCTCAGGGCTGCTCTCGATCTATTCCCCATCCAGCCTACAGCGGTGCTTGGGATTGTGCCGACCCATGTGCAGGACCTTGCACTTGGCCTTGTTGAACGTCATGAGGCTTGCACACGCCCACCTCTCAAACCTGTCAAGGTGCCTCTGGACGGCATCCTTTCCCTCCAGCGTATTGACCACACCACACACTCCATTCCGCTGTCCATGTCCCCGACGAATCGACTCAATTGAAATCAGAAGAAGGACTTATGTATGCAAAGGGAGAGGGTTACAGTCTGTCTGTCCATAGGAAAGGCCGTCATTCAGGTCCACGCCTGCTCTTCAGTGCAATACCTTCCATTCAAGAAGTCTTGACCATGGTAGGAAGCGCAGGAGACACAGGTAAGGTCCTTTGTGCTGGGAAATATAAGAGGGTACGGTGTTGTGGAGCACAAGGACAAAGGCCATAATCAGGAGCACGTGCCCTTCGATAACGATAACTTATATGAGGTGTTTGATGTTAATTATTAATATTTAAATATTATTTAACACCTTCAACAGTAACACTTCTGTAGGTACAGAGGTAGGACACAGTTAAGATATGAAAGCCTTTGATAAAATTTTGCTTTTATCACACACGTAGCACCACGAAGTATGGCTGTACAGGATTGTGAATATGAGATGCAACACTATAAAGGTTTCTCTTTAAGAGAAAAGATGGCAGGTGACTGTTGTTGGCATAATAAGGGGTTTTAACCTCGTAGTGCCTTAATGCACTGGTCTGAAGTGTTTGCAAACAAGATAAAAGGTTGTTTTACTACTATGTATCCTAAAAGACATACACAAGGTCAGGCTATGTTTTTTAGTGTATTTGTACCATCAGTGTTTGAGCATCCAGCAACTTTGGTGACATCGCAATGCAACAGAACTCCAGACGCGATGTTCACCAATAGACTAAGTTGTTCAAAATACAATGTGAAGCAGCTAAGTGATGGTTATAGCACAACAACACTTACAGCATTAATGCACCTTGATTTCAGAAATATTGCTGTTTCTCCCATGGAAGCAGTCAGTTTTGTCCACAATAACTTTTACAGAACTTAGCAAAGAATTTCAAGCCTGTATTTAACTGACTTAACTTTGGTTCACGTTCTATATCAGTATCATGCTATCTCTCAGTGGGAGAAATCATGAATGCAGAAGCAGAGGGAGAGGACAAGGATGGGAGAGAACCTTCTCCTGGTCCAGGCAACCATCCCATATAATTCCATTTCTTCAGCCAGGTAGCTGGATCATAGAATCCATTTTGCTTTGTTTTTTAATCGATTGTGTTTCAGCTCAGAATGCCCCATGAATGTCCGGCAGAGAACTGCTATTATAACAGGTAAGTGATTAAAGAATGCCTATATGTGGAAATAAAAGCCCAACCTTAGCTGCAGTAGGAGGGACATGATCCCAATGGGACCTGAGAAATCCACAATCCACCCCAGCAAAAGTCACCCTATGACTTCTTAGCAATTTACACCTGTGCAAAGGAGATATAAAAACCTCCTGCTTTTCCTTGATGAAGTTTTACATCTATTTTTCAAAGGTATAAATGATTCCACAAGGCTTGCGGCATTGAATACTCATGGCCTATATATTTCTTATGAGCTATTATAATATATAAAAAATATTTTACTAATTTGACAGACTTTATTAGTACAGAGGTTAATTGCCTTTCTCTGACACATTTTCACTGCCTACATCTGTGTCATAACATTATTTGCTTCATTAGTTTTTAAAGTGGAACAGCTGAAACTCAGGTTATTGAAATAATAACGTGTCTATGACTCTGCTTCTGCACCACGCTATCTGCTTGCAATTCAACTGATGAATCACCTATATTTCAAGCAAAGCTGGCCTTGCATTTGGAGGAATGCCAGAAAAACAGGTCAGGTTATCAGCTGTAGGCTCTGCTACCCCTTTTCATTTCCCTTGCCATCTTCCAAAAATAGTTCTTTCCTGCAAGAAGGTACGATGAGTTAAGATGACAGCAGCTGAAATATTCCTTTCTCTTTATTGGGAAGCTTTATTTCTTATCACTTCTTGCGCCAATTTTTCAGTTTGATTTGTGGTTTTAGCAAAATGCAAGATTTGGCCAGAAGTTCTGGTCTTTAGGCCATTATTCAGAGGCGCGCATTGGTGCCGACTGAATGATTAAGTAGGAAAACGATTAGTTGTTTGTGCGGAAAAATCACCAGGAACCTCAGACACACACCAGCACCTACTGATCAAAGGACAAACAGAAACATGGGTTTCCTGCTGTGAAAACGTGCCTGTCCCGACGGAACATCTCTATCTTGCAGCCCATGTCCAAAAAATGTCAGCGGATGTGTCTGAAGTGCCGACGTGATAGTCTGCGTGACACTGGCCCACTGCAGCAAACAATGAGAGGACGAGAAGAGCACTGCTGCCCCGAGCAGCTAACAACCCAATTAAGACCAGTAACAGAAAGCAGACATAAGAGAGAGCATAAGAAAACAATGAAGCAACATGGGCACAACACTGCTTTTTATTTTTAAGATTGTGCTTGATCAGGAATTACAGGATGCGACAGCTGAGATTGAGCGCGCTGTCCCAGGAGGCTCCTTCCTGCCCTCTGTTCCCGTGTAAGATGAAGGCGAGTCACGTGCGGCGCAGCAGCTGCCTGGCTATGGCTGCGTCTCTTGCAGAAGGGATCACTCTCACACTGTGGATGAGTGCATGAGTCAGCCAGAGCGTGTCCTTTCACTTTCTGTCCTAAATGTGCCTCTGTGCACAGCTCACTACCTAACTCAGACATGCTCATTTGGTACCGTGACCCTTCACCACTGATGATAAAAATGCATTTTAGTGCTCCTGACTTCATCCCCTTAATGACTTCCTTGCTACAGCCCACCTTCCACCGGTGATTTCTTCTCTCCTTTCTCTCCCTCACTGTCTTCCCTGTTTTACATAAGAAGGATGCTAGGAACATTTCCTGAGCTTTTGTGCCTTCAGTAATATGAGAATACAGAAGAAAAACAGCTGGAGGAAAGCCCAGATTCAACAGCCTCAAAAAGGTGTCTCCGTATGGTCCCCGTGGCTTGCCCGGCACGGCTCCTGGATGTGCGCAGTGTCAACGCCGCACTGGTCTGCTCGCCCCAGGCTCCAGCCCCGGCCCAGCATCTGGCAGGAGAGCGAACCGCAGTCAAGGGGAACAAGTTTCCCCCACTTGTACACCCACTCTCCACAGATGCAGCTCACTTCAGAGCACATGGTGAGGATGCCGCAAGCCCATCCCAGAGTGACTTCACTCCCAACTGCATGGATGAGAGCTGGCTTGTGACAACTTGCCGACCAGACGGGGCTTAGTCCCCGCTGCTGGTCACAAGGGTGATAGGGACACCTTTGAAATGCTGCTAGCCAGAATGTCATTGGTCTCGTCTGAAGCTATGCTGCAGCTCGCATGGGCAGCCCCCAGCAGGTTTTGTACGAGCTCACACTGGCACGGCCTGGGACTGTCCCAGGTGAGCAGCACAGAGCTCACCGCAACCGCTTGCCCTGTTTACCCCCAGCTCTGAGCAGCTGAAACACAACTATGCATTGCTATGGCTACACCAGGTTTGATACCCAGCTTAGCGCTAGCTCAGGCACGGCCACAAGCGCAGCTTCAGCTCGCAGGATAAACCCAGCACAAGCAGCCCCTCAGCAGCGGCTGCTCCCCATGCAGCTATTCCCCTGCACGCCCCCTCCTCCCCCTTCCACTCGCTGCAGAACAGAATCACTGCGTACAGTGCGCACAGGCAAGAAACAGAATTACACACACACTATCTTGACCCCTTCATAATTACATTTTAAATTGGTTTACTCAGAATCCTTTCAGCTAATCATTTTCACCCAACACTAATCAACTCTAGGCACTAAAATAAATATAACAACATCTTTACCTGGCGTTGCCCCTCTCCTCTGCATTAATCCCCCATACTCCAATTTGTTGGGCATTGGGAATTTGAATACAGTCAGTTTTAGGTTCAACTTTCATTGTGAGCAAGCACCAGACTTTCATTCTAAGCCACCAAAACGCACTGGTAAAATTCACACGTGCAAACCAGTGGCAGCTTCCGTCTCTGTGGAATCCCATAAATATTTTCTTCAGTTTCAGTTCCCATGCCTCTGGATATCTCATAAATGTACGGCTGAAAGAGAATGCAAAAACTCAATGCAAATGGACACCAGATTGTCATTCAAAATCGGTAATTAGCTTACTTTCCCTTAAAACTGAGCCTGAACTGAAGATGGCTAAGCTCTGTCTGCATCAAGGGAAGCAGTTCACAGCTTCCTACTTGCTATGCGAATGTTCTTACACACACAACTGTAAAATCTGCATTTTCATGAGCAAGTCAGCAATTCTTTGAGTTGTCTCTGGCCTATACTTGCCTGCCTGCAGCTTGCATTCACAGTTTAGGAAAGGAGGCTTGAAAATTCAACCCCAAGTATCTTCAGCTTGACTCACCAGAGTTATACATTTCCCATATCCTTCTAGCTGCCCTTCATGACAGGACTGGTTTCTCTCCCCTTTACCTTTCTGGGTGAGTCCTGTGTTGGCTGGAGCCAGGCTGCTGGTGTAAAACCTTCAGGGCTGTTAAGGAGAAGGGCAGTCATTTTCCCTCTGTTCACATGCACCCTTAATAACTCTCAGCAGCGCAGCAGTGTGAATCCAGCTCTCGGCAAAGCTTTAATAGCAAAGCTGAAGGTGTGAAGCTTCATTACTTTTAAAATATACTACAGAGTTCTGCATATTCCCTGGTATACATAATGCTCCATCTTACAGCTGAGAGTACTTCGCAGCCACCGAGCTCAGTGCTTTATTCATACTAAGGAATTAAGTTTCCCAGAACTCGGTAAGACCAGCTACTATTTTTAGCTTCTCTTCGTGGGCGGTGAGGGAGAAACCAAGAGGTTAACTGCCTCGCCGGAGGGCTCGGCATGGGCACCATCATCTACCCCCACATGGCAGACCAGAACCAAACCCAGCAGGGGTGTCCTGGTCCTCAATGCCAGTTCCTGAGGTTTCACTGGTCTGGGGGAGGTGGGAGGAGAGGTGGGCTGCTGTGCTCCAGAGACAGAAAAACATGTCAGTATTTTAATCACTGGACAGAAAAACAAGTAAGGAGGAAATTGAGTTTCCAAAAGCCTTTTTTTCTGTCCACACCATGAGGCATCTCACCTGCTACTAGCTGGTTCACAGGGATCATTTGCCCTTGGGCTTTGCCTTCTCTTGCTACATGCCCTCCTCAAGCAGCTGTGACCACATCACGGTCCCCTCAGCACCGACTCTCACTCCCTGCTTCTCCACAGAACCCGAGCAAGCTATTTGCCCTCAGTCAACTCTTGTTTATGGGTTCCGATACAAAAGACAAGTGTTCATATGGCATACTGTATCTAGGAAAATGTCATGCTTCATACATTCAGTTATCAACCACTATGCCAAGTGCTTTATGTTATCTACAAAAAGCAGACTTCAGAGGGAAATGAACTACGGCAAATCAAAGTCTATTACTGGGAAAGAGAGGAGAGTTGTAAGCCAGGCTTGCAGCGCTCTTCCAGCTGCCTAACTTTCTAAATAACTTTACCCAGCCAAAGAGTCAATAAATGGTCACCCAGTTGCAATCAAAAATAACAACTCACCTGTTATTACCTAGAAGGGCTTTTCTAAGCCCCTGGGCACAACACCCTGTGCACAAATGCAGCAGACAGCAGCGTGCTGGCTCAGGGACATGGCAAGAAGGGTGGAAAACCCCTCACATCTCCCACAGCAGATGGGAGGAAGCAATGAGAAAGTCCCACTCATCCCACCCAAATGACTCCAGATGCCACGGCCACCCACCTCCAAACTCAAAAGCAGGGCAGCACTTAGGCTTACCTTCCTATCTACACACCCAGGGCTGAGCACTGCTGTGCTCAGCAGGACAGGGAGGTAACGTGCACAGCTTCAGCCCTGAGACATTACAAGGAATTCATTACTCCCCACTGTTCCATTATTTCCCATCTTCCCTTATTTATACACACTGCAGCAGCACCTGGACCAAAATGCAAGGGGCTCAGCCTCCACACTCAGTAGTTGCTCTCTACCCGCAGATTTCATCTGGTCCCTGCAGCCAGTTCTGCAACAGGTTTGAGCCCCACATGGGAGCAGAGGATGAGCAGCCCCATCCACAAGTTACCTCTGCAGCCAGGGTCATACTCACTGCCCAAAAAATAACCCAGATATTTTTGCTGTAGTACAAACCACTTCATTCCTGGTTCACAGGAATTAAATGAACGGGATTTTTTTTTTTTTCCTAATCTTGATGCTAGAAGTCTGAGAGCCACTGAACAAGAGGTGGCTTTGAAACATATCAGCTCTTCTGGATTCAAGGAAAAGGGATATGAAATTCAGAAATTAAACTTCAATCTAAGCTTGTTTGTATTGGGTCAAGACAAAAACAGGGGCCCAGATTCATTAAAACTTCAGTGGTTTGGACTTTGGACTTGCATCTGGATTTGACAGTGTGGGTGTACATATATTGGTGGTGAGGAAATTACCATAGGAAATTAAAGGCACCAACACACAAATCTGTAGCCAGTAAGAACAATAAAGAGGAACTGTTTAAATGTATCAGGAACAAACAAAATCCTAACAATGGGATAGCTCCACAGCTAGATAGGAATCTCAAAATTGTCAGTCATGATTCATAAAAGCAGAAGCATTCAATAAATATTTCACATTTGTATTTGGAAAGTAGCAGGATGATGTATTCTTATCTCCCAGTGATAAGGAAACACTTTCTATTCCATCAGTTACTTCGGGGAAAGTTAAACAGCAGCTATCAAAACTGAACATTTTTCAATCAGCAGCACTTGGTAAGTTGCACCCCAGCATATTAAAGAAATGTGCCAAAGAGGTCTCCAAAACGTCAGTGCTGATTTTTTTACACAACCTGGACCACTGGAGAACTTCCAGAAGATTGGCAAAAAGCTCATGAGGCATCACTGTTTACATAGGGTAAAACAAGCAGCCTGGGCAATCACAGGCTGGTTGGCCTAATTCTGATCAAGGAATCAAGTGGATTGATGGGAAGGGTTAACAAGGTAACAGTCTTTTTTTTTTCCCCCATCCTTTCTCAACTAGTACTGCCCAGTGCAGCTCCTGGCCTGGAGATGACATTGCTCAGCAAGTCCCCCCTGCCCCCACGTCTCATTTGCATTGCAGCTTCATCCCGCTCAGACAGGCTCACGTGGGTCAGAGTTGAAAAAGGCTTAAAAGATGGCAGCGTAATTAATAGTCATCAGCACGGCTTTGTGGAAAAGTCTTGTCAAATGAGCTTGGTGTTGCTTTTAAATGAAATTACAAGTTTAGCTGATAAAGGTAGCTGTGACTACGTCGTGGGTTTCAGCATCTGTGAGGCATTTAACACAGTCCCGCACAGCATTCTGATTAAAATAATTAGCACTATCCAGAATGAATGTACCTCATATTAAATCGATTAAAAGCTGGTGAGCCAATGGTGCTCAAAAAGGCAATCCTAACTGAATCATCCCCATCTTCAGAAGATGTCTAATGAGATCCCACAGAAACCTCTTCTTCGCCCAGTGCTGCTCACTATCCTTAGAAATTATCTGGAGAAAATGAAAAAAATGTTGCTATTGAAAGCTAGATTTGATTAAAGAAAATGCTGGAGTCATAAATAATAGAGAGACAAATAGTTATACTGGCAGATCTGCATCATTGGGTCAAATGGATTGACTGGAAGCTTAGTTTTAATAAGCCAAATACATCAATGCCTTAAAATCTGTAACTCCCTCAATACAAGGCAGGAGCCTCACAGCAGGCACAGAAAGAACTAACAAGTAATTTCCATCTTAGCATTCTGTAGTGCTCAGCTGGACTGGATTTTTCCTAGGTATGTCTAGTAAAGTGACCAGCAGAGGAGCAGGCAACGATGCCAAACACTGAACACAGAGTATTCACAAATGCTGGCTCTAGGATAGTGAGACAAACCTCTCCAGGGATGCTCCACATATTGCTGAGATTGACGGGCTCCTCTAAGAGGTGTTTCAGAACAAGAACACAGCCCTCACCCCCAGCTATCATCATTAGGTTTCAGAATGAATGTTGAATGGGAAAGGATGGAAGCAATCCCTCCTACCGCTTGGATGGCAGGAAGACATAGAATCATAGAATGGTTTGGGTTGGAAGGGACGTTAAAGATCATATAGTACATCTCTGCTTTGCTTCTCATTTGAGAAACTGTGCCATGAATGTTCAGTCCCCCAGAAGCTCAGCAGTGAACTCTGCTGCATGCGCACAATTTCTTCTTCCTCTTGATTTTCCATGTGGTATGCCTCAGCCTTTGGCCTAAGCACTCCTGCTTTCAGGTATGTAGTTAGCCTGCATGGTTGAACAGAACATGGTCATGGCCTTGCTCTTATCCCTGCCCTCCCTACGCTTAATCACAGACAATGCAGCTACTGATGGGATGCGTCAGGACTTAGCAAAGAGCACACAAGAAGTCACAGGAACTTCTGCACCACCCAATGCCCCAGTATAAGGATGCTGACTCATAAACCTCATACAGGTTTAAAATCATTTTTTTCTTTTAAAAAAAGAAAAGAAAAAAGGGAATTCTTTGGGCAAGGCTTTGAGCTCTTCTCCTTTTGCTGTTTCAAAGCCATTTTTTTCAGTAGGCTGGAGCCCAAGAGCCTGGGGAGTTGATTTCTGCACCACTGAACACTCATCATTTGGGGAGGACTAGGGCGCTCCCAGGAAGGGGAAGTCAGGGCAGAGAGAAGACCGTCAATTAACAGCCCTGAACTCCAAATACTTGGTTCCCCCAGAGTGGGTGCTTCCCAAAATAGCCCCAACAGTAAACCTAAAACCTGACCTGTCAGGAGCAAGGGACACATCTACCGATAACTGACCGTCCGTAGTTTCTGCACCCTGCTGCAGCAATGGGGATGCCTCCAAACTGAGCTCAGCACACGAACCACGCTTCAGTGCCATCAGCTCAGTCACAGCTCGGAGAAGTACCGATTTTCCAAAAGACTTAGGCAGAGGAATGATCTTGTGCCCTCAGCTGCTTTAACATCTCTGTGGGACAACTTGGCAAGGGAGGGAAGAAGGATACTAAAAGCTGGGATCCTTATGCTGAAGCAATGAGTTATGATCATTACTAGAAACAATTTTGTGCTCCTCAACCATAACACTGCAACAATGCAAGAACTGAAATAAAATTAATATCGTGTCATAAACAGGAGGCGTATTTCTTAGAGAGACGCTCTTTAATTGCCATGACACTACATATGAAGAAATCCTGTATCTAAAACTGCAGAGCAGCCTTTGCAAAGCCTGCATCCAAGAAATAATGCATCGAGAGGCTCAGAAAGCTCACCATTGCTGTATGCCTGGCAGAGCTGACTAAAAGACCAGTAGCAGCTGGCAGGAAATGGGTAAGAAAGCTGACCACAGATAAACTGTAGGATGCTAAAGAGTAGCAGAAGATATACTCTGGGAGAGGAAGCCAAGCTGTCAGGTCACACTGTAGTCTAGTGCATACAGTACATACAGTCCGCTATTGAAGTATGTGGCCACCAGATAATGGTCAGGGGACACAGCTGTCAGGCGACGATGAAGTAACTCCAAGGAGCCCGAAGCAGAGTGTGGTACAGCTGCGGATGTTTCTGTTGAGCAGGATAAAGCCTGCCTGTCTCAAGGGTACCGTAGCAAATTCAGTGTCATGTGAGCAGCACTAAATAATTAGGTTCATGATGCTTATTTAAATCAGCATTGATCGAAACAGGATACCAGCGAAAGCTCCTTGGACCCACGCCTGATCTGTGCATACGTGGAAGCACACAAATACTTACTGCATAGCCCAAATAAAACAACATTCAGGTTTCATGCTCATTTTGCAGGTAAAGCTGCCAGCAGCGTCAAGGAGGGCTTTTTCTCCGTGCCACAGAATTGGGAAGTTGGTGGCTGTGCGGAGGCAGTGGGGGATTTACCACCGCTTCAGTGGGAGCAGGACAGGGCCTCAGGTATCATTTAACATTGGAAGGCTGTGCCTAGGCTGGATGCTAGTGTATCCGCTGTGGAGATATTGAGCTTTCCTCATTATATGAAGAAGGTAATTATGGGTCATTAACCTGCTGGGTAGCAAATGGTGTGGTGTGCTAAGTGGATCCAGGAGAAATGTGATGACAGAGCAGGGCACGTTTTGCCAGTTTTGCCAAATAGCCAGAAAGCGGCTGCTGGATCATACAGGGATCAAAGAACAGGAGTTTAAAATACACCGAGTAATGGCTTATAAACACCAGTTCTTAGTCACGCAGCTCTCTGGGAGGGGATTTCAGATGATCCATTGGCTGAAACCTTATTTGGGGCTCAGGAGGCTCCTAGGTGGCAGAAAAGAGCCTCATCCAGACCCACAGACGTGTGTTTAATAGTATTTGCTCAATGAGAGAAGACAGGGACCCTGATGGGCGACACTGGCCTTCAGACTGCTCCAGGAGATGGCTATGCTCACCCCCAGTGCCTGAAGGAAAAATTAACCATGCTGCAGCTGTTCAAAGACATTTCAGCACATGGGAGAGCCTCTGCCTCGGTGGCATCGCCACAGCTAACGGCAAGGGGCGGCCTATGAGCCCGCCGCTCAGCCGAGGGCGCAGATTGCCCTTCAGCCTTGAAGCAAAAGCAAGAGGGGCGAGCTGCTGCGTGGTGACGAATGGCCTTTCCCTCCTCACTCTGCAGAACAAGAGTAGTCAATGCACTAACCAATGTTATGCTTTGGTGTTGGATTTTTTTTTTTAAATTCCAAGCGTCCACTAAGCAATGGAAACAACAGGGCTTTGCACCTGGGAAGGCCGTTGTGCATTTCTCTCCGATAGGCAGGATATCAGGGTTAGCTAAATATGAGTTCAGCTGCGGGACTGACTCACCGCTTGTTCCTGGAACTGTCTGAAGGAGGGGAGGATGCTGTGGGCAGGCTCTAACTGTATCATCTGGGTTAGGGCCGGTAGCAGATGGTCCTAAAAACATACTTCCATGTGGGTTTAAAATAGCGCAGCACCCACAATCAGCTGAATGGGGAAATGTGAAGAAGGCTTGTCACACAAGGAATGCTGCTGTGAAGATCTGCAGTCAGGAGGGGATCCAAAGCTTCATCAGCCCTTGCAGCGTGGAAGTGCCTGAGGCCCCAACTCTCCTCGCTCACACCACTGACCCGTCCCACCAGCCCTGGCAGGTTTCTGGGCTTCCCATCACCTTTCATGCAAGAGAACAATCTCCTTCCCCAACCCCCCAAAAAAAAAAAACAAAAACCAACAACAAAACAAGGAAACTTTCTCTTGAAACAGCTTTTCTAGTTAAGCAGCACTCTCTGTCCACTGCAGTGCAAAAGCTTGAGCCTGAAAAACTACATTTAAAAAAAGAATCCTTTTTCTTTCTTGAGTCAACCTACTGTATATGTTAATCAGCAGCAGTGACAGCCCTAAATAGTCCGAGTCTATAGTTACATCCTGCTGGCTGCTTTGATGCCACACACACAGTAAAGGAGGTGGTGACAAGGGAGGAATCGACAGTCAGCGCGGAGAGGCCGGCTCTGCCGAGGAGCCAGCTGAACCACCGTGGGCTCGGCAGGGAGCAGGGCGCAGCAGCCCAAGCAGAGAGGCTCGCTGGCAGCGAGGGAGGCACAGCAGCGCGGGGGGCAATGGCAGGGTTGCCCTCTTCTTTGCCTCAGCCTACCTTAGGTCGAGCTGGTGTAACCAGTGATGGCTAACCTCACCTCCAAAGTGCTCGTTTCCTCCAGCTCCCTCTACAGCCAGCACAGAGACCCCTTCCCAGTGCACATCCTAAGACCGTGCCAGCTGATGTCTTCTGCTTGAAGAGGGCCAGGGTGACTTGCTTCTCAAGGCTTAGGTTAACCCCCAAAACTCCCAGTGCCCAAGGGAGCAGGCTGAAGTGAAAACCAAGGAAATGCATTGCTGCTTGTGTGCCTGACTTCCTTGGGCCGATGGGTGCAAAGACATGGGGAAGAAAAGAACACCCTGCCATTTCCCCAGCCTTCCCCCTATCCTCCCTGCTGCAAGGGCTGTTCCTGGAAAAAAGAGCCCAATTACTCCTCAGGCCCCATATCTGTGTCTCAGTAGATGTGCAAACACACTAGCAATGGTTTCTTGCTCCTTCCCCTCTCCCCCGCCTCCTGCCTTTTTGCCATGCAAGCACCAAGAGCAATCTGGGCTGTAACCTTTAGAGGAAGAGAAATATCACAGGCACATCTGTTTTTACAGCTAATTGGCCACAGTTTTTGAGATGGGCAGAAGTGGCTCAGATGAAAAAAAAGAGATCCCTGAGAAGCCCTGGCCCCTGGGGGAGCCTGTCTCTAGCTCCTAGGACGGTTCGTGGCAAATGTCCCACTGGTGCCAGACTGATGTGGCAAGGTTAGCTTGAGATCACACCTACTGCTGGAGCAAACAGATCCGGCCCCATTTGCTCTGCTGGAATCTTGCATGGCTACACAGCAGTGAAGCTGGCCCTCCGTTTAAAGCACGTTTCGAAAGCGAAGATTTTCCTAGGCATTACCCCAGTCTTAAAAAGCAAACACATGGTATCTACTTCTTGTACTTTGTTTTCAACATCTCCTGTAAACTGTTTTTAGCACTGCAAGAAAGCATTTCAGAACACATTTAAAAAAACTATTTTCTGTGTTTAGCTTGACTGGGTTTTTATCAGTATAAAACTAATAGTATAGCACTGGCTTGTTATACACTTACTGACAATACAATAAAGGCTGTAACGAGATGTTTTAGATGGAGATTATTTATTACTGCCAATGGTTGCAGAGAAAGTGCTTATTTGGGCAGAGTGGGCTGCAGAGAGGGAAGGAAAGGCTGTTCTGGTGTTCACTGCAGCCTTCACTCATTACCTTTTCCAGAAAGCATTAAGCTTCCCGCCTGCACTTGCCGTACATATCCCTCAATTTTATCAGGAGACAGTCTCTAAAATCTAGACTCAGAGATTTTAAGAGATGGGAAAGCTATCTGAGTTCACACAGGATTGCCCTTTCCACCTATGTTTTCACATTTTGGTTCTAGCCAGCTGCAGCAAAGGAGATTCCAGACACGTTCACCACCTACTAGACCCCACCAAAGAGACACAGTTGCGCAGGAATAGGTCACTATTCTTCTGTTCAAAGTGCAGTTGCACAAATTGGGCAGGGCACTTTCTAGATGCAGAGGAAGGCACAAAGGTACCGTCTTAAAAGATCTGAATAGCACTTCTGTTTCTGCCTCCAAGTACACAGAGAGGAAATTCTCCAAAATGTCTAAGACAATCTCTTTTCTTGTTGCTTATGCAAACTATATGCCACTTTAACTGGAAATGATCACCTCCCCAGGACCCTACTTGTTTTTACTGCCTCTCTCATCTCCCCACGAGAATTCAGCACACAATAGTGAAATAGCAAGCCTAACATATGCCACAGTCTGAGTACATAATATTTTGCAATAAATGTAAATTATATATATATATATACAAACAGAAAGAGCATGACTGTGAGAAAGAACGACCCTACCTACTTCCCATTCATGTTATGCAAACACCTTTCACATGTGTCTTTGCTCACTGAATGCAAACAGTGAGTATGTGTACAGCCATGCCCACAAAGCACGCATTCCTCATTAAAATCCATGCAATAAATTTGTATCTGATTGACTTTTAAATCCTTCACCTTCCCACAACACCATCTTCCCCAGATTTAGTGATCCAAATCCTGTTCACTTCTTCAGGCAGCCTGTCGCAGTCAGGGTCTTCTGTCTCCATTAGTGGAGAGCGTCCTCCCATCCCTACAGATCTTACTGGCTTGAACCCCGGAATCAGTCACATCCAGTCTCACATCATCGGCAACAAGGTGAAGAGGTGATACACGGAGTTTGGTATCGTGCAAAGGGAATAGACTGTGCTTTCCAACAAGGCACTATTTTTTTTTAAAATCAAGGCACATGAGGACATTAACATGCTTCATTTTCACATAGGGGAAAGTTTTTCTCAGGTTATTTTTAGAAAGATTTACTGGTTTTAATTTTGGTAGTTGGATCCTAAAAAAGGAAGCACGGCACATGGCCTCTTAAAAAGTTGCAAAACCCACTCTCAATAAAATTTAATATGCCCTGCCTTGGCTTTTCTTTAATGTGCACTGTGTGGAGTGCAGCGGTATAACATTTTTAGCATCAATCATTTCAGCATACTCCTGAGTAATGCGACTACTTCACACCTCTGCAGATAGGACATTTATTCCCCAGTACCACTTATTTTCATAGAATCATAGAATTGTTCAGGTTGGAGAAGACCTTTAAGATCACCAAGTCCAACCATTAACCTAACACTGCCAACTCCACCACTAAACCATGTCCCTAAATGCCACATTACACTTCTTTTAAATACCTCCAGGGATGGTGACTCAACCACTTCCCTGGGCAGCCTGTTCCAATGATTGACAACCCTTTCAGTGAAGAAGTTTTTCCTGATATCCAATCTAAATCTCCCCTGGTGCCACTTGAGGCCATTTCCTCTCATCCTGTCAATTGTTACTTGGGAGAAGACACCAACACCCACCTGGCTACAACCTCCTTTCAGGTAGTTGGAGAGAATGATAAGGTCTCCCCTCAGCCTCCTTTTCTGCAGGCTAAACAACCCCAGTTCCCTCAGCCGCTCCTCATAAGACTTGTGCTTGAGATCTTTCACCNGTACTGAGCCCTGAAGAACACCACTTGTGACCAGCCACCAACTGGATTTAACTCCACTCACCACAATGCTTTGGGCCTGGCCATCCAGCCAGTTTTTACCCAGCAAAGCGTATGCCCGTCCAAGTCATGAGCAGCCAGTTTCTGCAGGAGAATGCTGTGGGAGATGTTGTCAAAGGCTTTACTAAAGTCCAGGTAGACAACATCCACAGCCTTTCCCTCATCCACTAAGCGGGTCACCTTGTCATAGAAGGACATCAGGTTAGTCAAGCAGGACCTGCCTTTCATGAACCGATGCTGACTGAGCCTGAACACCTGGTTGTCCTGTAAGTACCGTGTGATGGCAGTCAAAATGATCTGCTCCATAACCTTCCCTGGCACTGAGGTCAGACTGGCAGGCCTGCAGCCTGTAGGCTCTGTGCATGTGTGCGTACCCACAAACACGTGTATCACTGGCAGCTTTTCCTTGCTCATTACCGCCCAGTGCAGGAGTCACTAAGTGCACAGAGATCAAGAGAACTGCACTGACACAAACTCACTCTAACAGACGAGACTGTCATCCCAGCAAAACAGGAGCTCTGATGAGTACATGCTGGTATGTACTCTGGGTGTGTGCTGCTGCATGTCTGTGTGTATGTCTAGGTAAATTTCCCATCCACTAATTCCTGATGGAACAAGGGTGGCCAAATCTTCTGCTGCAGTGAACTCATGGATTCCTGTGTAATTTGACAGAGCTGTAACAGGTTACACCAGCTGAATCACTGGCTTGGATGCTCTGGCAATCTGCTCCAGGAAAGAATTTTGCTGCCACATCTATTATGTGAAAGCAGTGCTGCTATAGATCGTATTATTTTTTGCATATTTTGTGTCACTGGTGCAGTCAGGAGAGTGCAGTATACAATGAAGAGGAGCAGGACCACCTAGCTCACCAAGTCCAGTCCCTCTGACATCACATTAGTAGATGTTTTGCCCAGAATGGCCTCCATTTTCTCCATAGCATGCGCACACCCACCCACACACAAAAGCACAGACCACAAAACACTCCTAACAACCTGAGAACAAACTAAAATAGACAAAACCTGTAGCAAACCACAGGAAGCATGAGAGATCAAAGTGTCACCAGTATCCTAGGTCCCAGAAGTAACAGGGAATTTGCTCCCATCCTCCAAAAAAGAA
The DNA here is from genome assembly GCA_013400195.1 of Aramus guarauna. Lineage (NCBI taxonomy): Eukaryota > Metazoa > Chordata > Aves > Gruiformes > Aramidae > Aramus > Aramus guarauna. The sequence goes on along the minus strand of VXBL01006296.1, from coordinate 102,440 downwards.
TCCATCTGGATGCCACCATATATCCTGGATGCCACCTGAAGCTTTGACTTTGTGAAGTTAAAATGTGTAGAACAGGGGAGTGCACCCATCATGGCTGATTATTTATTCCAGTAGATACTGACCTGTAACATTTTGGCTAACAACATAAACTTCCTTGAACTGCAAGCCCAACTTTCTACAGGGTGGGTTTATATACCAAGACTGTACAGAAGAGGACTTCAAGAAGAAGCCCTTGTTAGTATGTCCCTTGTCAGTCTTGTTCAGCATGTCACTGCAAAACCATATAATAAGCTCATATTCCCCCATAGGTAAGGTTATAAAGCGGCAATGTGAAAAGTACTACTTATTTAAAGCTAGCATCCCCACTTCCCTAAAGCTAGTTTTCCTCTAGGGAAAGTTTCTCATAAAACACAGAGATCCATAACATTTGGGGTTTTAGTAGAGACAATCAGATTGGTACTGCTTTGAACCTCCCATATGAGATATTCACTGAGCTTTTCAAAGGAACAGGTGGATTTGAAAGCAGAATTAGACACTGCATATTCAATCATCCAGAGTTATCACCTAAGACTGATTTTCCAACAATTGAATGTGAATTGGCCACAGGACATGGTTAAAGGAAGTTCACAGAAAATAGAACACGTGAAATCTGGAGCCAAAATGCATATGGCCTAATTTAAAAAACAGGATTAAAGGAAATTCACAAAGTCATTTTGCTGCCAGATTTAATTAGTATGTTTAATATGTGAGATCACCTGAATCTACTTTTACTTGTTTTGTGTCCCATTAAGAGTTTCACAGGAGCAGTAATATGATTGAGTGGCCTTTGTGAGGGATGAAGCTTAGGCTGCTTTGAAACAAATTGAATTAATTTGAAATGATTCTTTCCAGGTATGACATTCTTGGAAACAGATGTGGGGATAAGGTGGAAGGGCATCAAAAGTACAGATAGACAGACCTATAACCATACTCACTTTTTAGTATATACATTGGCACCTTTTTAAATATTTGCAGAAATATTGTAACACTAGAAAGCCTATTCACGTAAGATTACAATTGCTGGTACTCCCTAGAATTAGGTTAGCATTTGGGATACTGCAGTGGCAAGGGTCCTCACGCAAATTTTCCATCTCTACCAGCTCCCTAAGATGTGAAAGTTGTGGGAACTGGGTCCTGGGGCTTCTTTTGGAAGATGTTAGAGGATAATTTTGCACCCAAAGGCTTTGCAATGAGTGAAGCGGGCATAACTCCAGGTTGCTGGCTGAGTTAGAGCCATGGTGGAGGAAAGGAGGCCTTATTTTGAGTGACATTCACAGCCTTTCACTTGATTTCACTACCATCGATTGATTTTACATGGAAGTCACTCCACTAAATTGGATAGAGAGAGCAAATTTTAGACTGTTTCCCAAACAAACGGTATCATAATTGGTTTAAATAGTACAGTTTCATAGCTACAATACAATATAACAGTAGAAGAGATGGAGGCAAGGGCGATAAGGATAGTATCAGGGGAAAAAAAAAAATGTTCTGAGACTGATTTCTGGAGACTCAGAACATCTAAAACTTGCACCCAACTCTGCAAGCTACAAGTGTTCAGCTCGCCTGAAAACATGCCCATGCATATGCATTCTCATTTTAACCTACAAAAATATTTCAAAATCCAGGCCCTGATCTGGCAAGATGCTGAATGTTTTCCCTTTTCATCAGACAAGCCTCTAAAGAGATACTGAAGCATGTGTACTGTAGAAGCCGGAGCGCAGCCACAAAGGCTGATTTACCGAGCCAAAAAGCAGTCATTGCTGCAACTGCCATGCAGACGTACCCACTGCCTTCAGCAGAACTTCAGTGAAGACTGAGGGCACTTGTCACTTCACAGGGGGCACTCAGTGTCTCCCAGGCTCACGTAGGGTCTACATATGGATGAACCGAATATTTTTCGCTACAAACACTCTTCCCCTTCCAGGCCTCCTTCGCTTTCAGTTCTGAAGGGTGAATTCATTGAAAACATCTGCACTACTAGAAACATTCTGTGCTTTTTCCAAACCTCATCCCCGTGGTGGCTGTGCAGCAATGGAGAATAGACTGACCCGCATAACACGAGCCTGCAAGCAACGAACTGCAGTAGGGAGAGGATGCCGAACGCTGGAGCTCTGCCTCCTACACCTAGATGCTACCTGGGCTCTGCTTACCTTCTGTGCTGTATTCTGCTCTCCAATGGATAGCCAAAAGGTTTCCACAGCAACTGCCACATCACATCGCACCACTCTTACCTCGGCGACACAGGTTTACCTCTTAAATGAATTTCACTCAGCAGTCTGTCATGTTAACTTCTGCACACCTACGAGTTGCTACACGCTCCCCTCGGTATCAAGGCCAATCCTGGAATTGTTTTTGAGGGATCTTACGTAATATGTATTTCTCTTTCTTTTGTCTTTTTCCTTCTCTTTCCTTTTCACATTGCAGACTTGCAGTGGTGAGGGAAGGGCCCTGTAACTGTGTCACAACAGCATGGTAGAGGCACAAATGGGAGTGATCCTGTCGTTCACAAGCAGCGGCGATGCACGGGGCAAAGACTGCAAGGGCATGTTTGTGGCAGTAAACTTTAATGAGCCACATGAATTCTTCAAACAAGGGAAGGAAAAAGATTTATTTTTGTTTGGGGAATAAGGGATGTGGACCAGCCTCCAGCAGGCCTACCAGGAAGGCGTGTGTAAGGGCTTGCGTGGCCATCTGTTTCTCCTCCTTATCAGCACTCCGGTGCCAGCTGCCTCTGCGGCTGAGCCATCCCACGTGCGGGCTCCCCTGCCCGGTCCTGCGCTGCCGTCTGTCTGCTCCTCGCTAATCCCACGTAACCGTATGTGCCTGCTTCCCGCCGACCCTCTCTGGCCACACCCCACCGTAAACCCCATATAAATCACGGGAGGGGAAGCTGGTTGTCTCCTCGATGGTGCCAGTTAGCTACGCAGCTCCCTTCCCTTGAGCGGCTTCTGAGGCACGTGAGGGGATGCTGCGCTCGCCCGGCTTCCCCGGTCACCAGTCCCCGTGGTTCTCCAGCACGCCGAACCTCCATTTACTGCAACACCATAAAAATGTGGTCCAAGCCTGAACGACTATGCTGCCGTGCCCAAACTGCAATTAAAGCTGTAAAGGCAGCCCAGAAGTCGATATCTCGGATAGACAGGCAAGATACGAACCTAATACCAGATAGACAGGCTGATAAGCAAGTTTTAAAGCTGCAGCCACCTGGGAGACGCGCGCGGTGATGCAATCCAGCAGTGGCAGTTGCCAAAGTCATTCTGACAGGGGAGGCCAAAGGCGGGCAGAGCGCCTGCGGGGGCACCGGGGAGGGGAGCGGGGTCCCTGGCCTCCATCTGCAGAGAGGTGTGAAAACAGGCAGAGCCACGGCCAAACTCCCTTTGGGGTGTCTCACAGCCCTGGCAGCATAGCTCTCTGCTAAGCCTTGTGCTCAGAGACCATGAACAACCAGGATTGAAAAAATATGTATAACCTGGCTAAAGGACAGCAAGCTGCCGGGGGAACGGAAGGGGGAGGCAAGAGATCGCGGTAGGCTGTGGATATCTGAAGGATGCTGACGCTGGCGAGGGTGCGGAGGCCTAGTAAGAGGGCGAGAAATCATCCAGGATCCTAAGTTTCACATTACTGCTCCCTGAATGAATTACGGGATGAAATTAAGAGAAGAACAATGAAACCCAGGCAGGCAGGACAGGCTGGCAGACGCACTGGTATTTCTTCTCGTTCTCGTTCCAGTACCTCCATCAGGAGGGTAACAGAGAGGAAGGCATGGGGGTTGCTCCCATGGCTCACCCAAGGAGCAGCAGCCAGACCTGGCCTTCTCAGGTCACTTGCAGAGGTGGTGAGGATCCATCTATACCATTATAGTATCTCTGAGCCCCGGAGGCATGGCCACGGACCAAGCATGGACACAATTCAGAACAAAACGATGATGCTGCTCCCCGAAGAATTTACCATCGATCTAAGTGTAACAGAAGTAACAGCAATTGGATGCAGTCTCTCTGCCAGGGATTTAGAAGTTTACACTGAGTTGCCACAGCACTTTCACTAGCTTTTCAGCCTTCTCTTTAGCTTTACTGCTTTCCAGCCAACAAATTAGCTTTTCAGGATGGGTTTACAAACTCAAATCTGGCCCAGATTATTACAGACTAAAATCCATAATATAACTACTTCATAATTTAACTGTTTATCTGCCAAATGCACTACACCAAGGTTATTTCCTACTAGTTCCCTCATATTGCTACCACCAAAGCAGGCTGTGGCTTTGTGACCAACCTCCATAGCAAGACTAAGGACTGAGCTAGACTGACAACTGAATTACAGGACCCTGCTAGAAGCACGAGCTTTTATTGCAGTGTCAAAGGATCTGGCAAGGTAACGTGGCAAAGGTCACACCATTATCACCAAAACTGGCTTCCAGCACAGAGAGCTTCTCTTTCCTGGGGTGTCAACTGAACTAGCTGTTACAAACCTTTGAGTACCTCTTGGAGAAGAGTCAGTAGTCAACTTGTTTCTCATTTTAACTCTTAAGTGGTGATTTGTATTACAGAACAAGCTCTGATCCCAATCCCCTTGATTAGGCACTGCACAAAGTTTTTTTGAGGCATTTTTTGCACAGAGAACCTAGAAATAAACAAACAAACAAAAATATTTAGCAAGAAATGAAACAGAGAGGCGAGATTCTATCACTGCATCAAACTTAAATTTGTATTGAATACATTCTTACCTGAAGAAGTGCTTACAAAGCCTAGTAGAGTCCCTGGGTTTTTACTGAGACTGAGCACTAGAAGTATGAATTATTTGAAACAGACACGCTAAAACTTCCTGACCAAACACCCTGAACAATGTATAAATGTGGATTTGAGTGAGATATGAATTTAGGCTGGATCCAGTCCCATGAGGGTCAATCCCATGTTGTACAGTACAAAGCATAACTTTGAGATTAAAGAGAACTGAAAATAAATCCTTGTTCTGCTTTGGTAATTTTCATTTACAGAGACGCAAAGCACAAATATTTATAAACAATATTCTTACAGTACTTGGAGGGTATTCTTCCCTTTCAAATAATTACTATTTAAAGAAATTCTGACCTCACTTAAAATGAGATGCAGCATGTAAGCATTCAGAGCTTTGTTGGAGAAAGTAAATACTATTAAAAATAAAAGTAGTGTTGGAAAACCTCAGGCAATAATCCCAACCAATCAGCCTGGCAGCCTTGAAGGCAGACATGCAAGAAAGGCTCAGATAATGCAGTGATGCAAGATGCAAAAGAATCTGCTTGCTTGGGTAAGATAGAAGATCTCTATTTAACACCACCAAGACAACACCTCCAGGCTCTTTTATTTAAGTACTGAGCTAACCTGGATCTGTTTAGCTCACAAAGTCTGTTGCGACCAGATGATGATGAAGTCAGAGGCAAGATAACTGCAGATTAACCTTTACAGATATTTCTGTTCCTGAAATTACTTCCCCTTCTATACTCTGCTGCTGGCTCTGGCTCACAAGTTTCTTATTCCCTCTTCATGTTAATAAAGCTAAAAACAATCCACCCAGCTGAGGATCAGGCCCTGAATTTTTGTTGCCCTTAATATTGGTCTGTTAGAAGCAAGCAGAATTAATGGTGCTCATAAAGCCTCCAGCAGGTCAGTGAAAGGTACACCGAGCACCCTGTGACTTGGTATTAAGAGGAAGAAATTCCAGTCCCAGTCCCCCAGCCACCTCGACTTCAGAGATACAGGAGGTATCACATATATGTGAAATGCAAATGAGGAAGGGGACGTATGTGATGGACTGGAGGGGGTAGGCAGTTACTCAACAGTAGGAATAATAAGTGGGAAGAAGAGCTTATGAGCACAGCAGTGGAAGAGGTGCTTTAGAAGTGCAAGGAGGAAATGCAGCAACAAATTCCCTGAAATATCGGTGCTGTCTGCACGGTTCTATGGTGAGTGTTACTCTGAGGAGGTGAGGAATGCGAGGCAGGGGGTCTGTGGTCTATGGTTTGTTTTTCCATCAATACATATGTCTGACTTCCAGTAAAAGATTAACGAGACAGCTAGCAAATGTCCTAGGAGACAAATGTATAAAATGCTGTTTGTACATGTCAGATGAGGGAGGGCTCATTCTCTCGGTCTCTGAATGAATCTGCTAGGATGCACACCTGCACCAGGAAGATATCCTTGAGAAGGTAACCCTTTCCACTGTAGAATGCACGAGCACGTCAGCATACAGCTTACCTGACACGTACATTCCTTCGGTCAATGTGGTTTGGAAAGAACCTTCCACCTACTTTTTTTCTGCATGTGACGTACATTGCTGCATGTTACAGAAAAGCCCCAGGTAAAGTAAATGGAAACTCTAACCAGCAGCTATGCACCTGGTGTTTTTGCATTTCCCAACAGATATTACAGTTGCTGGAATGATGTGTGAATCTTCTACAACACCTCCTATTGACAATTTAGTTTAGGTGTGGCATGAGAGAGATCTGTGTTATTGATACTAATGACCCACAGCCTGTTGCTAAAGAGAAGGAAGAAAGGAACTGAGGTAATTTATAGTTTAAAAAAAAAAAACACAACACAACAAACCAAAACCATAAAACCCCACAAATATTTACATTCTATTACATTTGACAGCAACCACGCTGTTACAGGCTGAAAAGATGGCAGGCAGGCATGCTGACACTTTCATTTTCCAAGGATGGTCATGATGGTGGAGAGAACAGCTAGACTGTCACTAAAGCTCATCCTTCCTAGGTATCAAAAACTCTGTTGCGTTTTCCTTTCCTCTTGGCAATCTGTGCTACTGGTGATCCCTCAGAACTGATGGTGTAATGCCGTTGGCCTGATTCCTGCTGCAAGGAATGCAGTGGCGCCCAGTTAACCACCAGCAGTAACCACAATCTCCCTCAGATCTTACTAACCTGGCAGCTCAACTCTGTGTAGTAACACCACAAAAAATGGGAGCACCTTTTCCTTTCCTCACTGCCCTCCTCCCTTTTTTGTTCTTTTTTTTGCTCTTTTCTGGAAAAATCTGAAGGAGTTAAGCAGATTCCCTAAGAAGAAAAAGTGACCCATCACTTATAACACTGTTGTAACCTTCGACATCTCTCACGTTCTGATTTCTGCTTTACCCGAATCCTGCAAAGCATGAGTCACATCCATTTTCCTTATGCCACGATGGGGAGGAATGCTGATATGTGGAAACTAACAAAGAAGCATGAGGGAACCGATGTTCACCCCTTCATCCTGATGAAATCTGCTGGTGAATCATAGGGTAAGAACTTGACCTCACCCATGAAAATGTGTGAAGATTAAAAGAACTTCCTTGTGTATCTTTGCTGTGTCTCTGACTCCCAGATTTATTGGCTAGAGATGAGCGGTTAATTCACCCCACTAAGCTCAGGGAGAATGAGTTGAAGTCTTGTCAAAGGCCACCCATGGCAACTCAACTCTAAAAAAACATATGCTGTCCTTTTCAGTGAGTCAAGAACAACCGGTCCTTCTCCTGAACATGTCAGACAGATGCAGTTGGCTAAGGAAAGGGACATACTCAGCCATCCTGGACTCTTTCATATTAGTGACATCAGATATATTTTTGTGAGAAAAGTTTGGAGCCCCGAACAAGAAGGTGATGTTGCAGGAAGTTAGTCCTCAAGTAATATTTCTAATCTCACTTAAGTCTGCCAGGTGCACAAGGAAGAGTGGGATAAGCTTTTCCAAAAAAGCTGGAAAACAATTAGAAAATTCTAATTAGACACCTCTGAAAAGCAGGAAAAGGGAACATCATGAAATGAATGTGATTTGTTATGAACTGAACAGCCTTCTGTATTCAAGACTCTTTGTCACCTAGGGATTAAAATGGTCCTAATACTTCAGCTCTCTTTCCACTCCTGAATGCAGCTCTTGAACTCTTGAGGATTTGGCCTATAGTCACTGCCAGAGTGTCGTGTCCCTCCTCCCCAAGAGTGCTGCCAGAACGCAGGAAATAAGACACATGCTGGTCCATCCTGTACTGTACTCTTACTTCTATTTTTTTCCTTCTTTGCAGCTGCAAAATACAACTGAGCAAGTTAAATTCCACTTCCCTTGAACACGGAAGCAAGCAGTGCATTTTGTCACATGGTCACATCAGCAGACCGCAACAACAAGCGCAGTCACCTGGTGAAACAATCCTCGGAGATTTGGAAGGAAAATTTCCTTAGGGCAGGTGACACTGGACATCTGGCAGCCCTCTACTTTTGTTCTGAGAATAACACCTACGTTGTAGGGCATGTCGCCAGAAGCTGCACCCACCTGGGATGTAGCCAGCCCAAGATAAAAGGGAACACCAAATCCAAAAGGGATGATTAGTTTTTACTGATGTTGTTGAGGACAGAGGTGCCTGGGAACTTGCTAGTTCCCCTTAGGTGTTCAGTACTGCTTGGTAAAGCCAGGGAACTAAGAAAGTTAATCAGGTCAGAGCCAGGCTTGCATATGCTTTCTCCACAGGGATTACGAACTACTTGCCAAATATTCAGATTGGGTAATTGCTACCTGGATTACCAAGGGTATGCAGCCCAAAAGAAAATAATTGCTTAGAGTTTCTGATAGATTGCATCACTCCCTGCCAAAGTATACGGTAGAATGAGAATCAGCAACACATGATGTAAGGATACAAGCCTGCGTGTAGTTCAGACAGTAGAGCTGAACCCACTGTGGCCGGCTGAAGCAGAGGAAACATTAACCCCCACACTCCATTTATAGGAAAGCAATCAGTGGATTCTGAACTCCAGAAGCATTTGTGGAATCCAGAGATTCCCTGAAATAACCTTCCCTTTCTTAGGACCCAGGGGACAAACATTCATCCCTGCTCTAAAATGTAAATTTGACCAAAGCTAATTTTACCCCAGCGTCTAGCTATGAGATCATTGTTCTACCAGCATACAAGTTTAGCCTCACTCGGCCACATATTTTATGACCAAGTGCAACTGAGCCTGAACTGTCCGTCGGGGTGCTGCTATGTGATAAAAAAATCCATCATCCGTTTGATGTAACTATATGGTAAAACTCAGGTTCCCTCTAACAAATATGGTTAGGTGCTACCAAGATATACGGAAAAATTAGGCATCCAGATTATTACAACATAATAATGCATGAGAGTATGAGATTCCTAAACCATTTTAGAGGTGCTTTTCATCTCTGCAACCAAACAGCAATACAATCCAGGGAAGAGAACAGAAATTATTCAAATTTTCACTCTAGTCCAGTCAGCCATGCATACAGTGCTGACTCAGGACCAAACATTAAAAAGCAAGAGCCATGCGGGAACTTAAAAATCCAATTGCACATCTCCCAAGGGGGGTCATTACAACAGCGTCAAACCAGCCTGAAGCAGGAGGAACGAATAGGTGGGGGGAGATTTGACAGCAGGGGAAAACCAGCGCTGGTAGAAAAGGCCCCGATAACAACAGGTCCAATTGACACGTATAGACTCCAAACTGAACTGCGATCCTGAGGTTTTTACGGAGGAATGTGATAGCCCATATCAAAAGTTAATGAGGAAGACATGGTGCAACAATAACAAGGAGAGAGAGCAAGCATTAAAATATCCAGTGCAAGGCCCATTTCTGTGTGCCATTAGAAGATCACACTCCTCCTTGTTTAGTTAGGTTTATAACTACAATAGTTACTTTTAGACATAATTGCGAACAAGCAGACTCAAAACCACATTTCTAAGAAAGCTGGGAGAGGATGATATTATTAGGGCTTATTCAAGGTACTAAACCTGGCCATAGGTGAAATATTAATTAAAGGTTGCATTCAGTGCCTTCAGAAAATGATTAAACACAGCGATGATGTTTTGCCTAATTGTGTAATGAAGTTTTATCTTACTATGCAGTAAAGCTTAGACCAAAATGTTAGTGTAAGAAGATCACAGAGCTTTAATGATAGGCTGAAACTTGGGAAAGACATGTGTGTATTAATAATTGACTTCAGAAAGTATGCAAATCACTTCAGTAACACCATGCTTGTCTTCTATATGAGATAATGGATAAATAGTCAACAGCCTTTATGTCATTGTTGGGTAGATCATCAAATTAGTGTCTAAATTAAGGATCCAATTAATCTCTATTAAATAATATGTCAATACAAATAAGATCATTGCAATTTAAGATAATAATGTTTGGTTGTTTGTTTTTTTTTCCTCTTGTTACCATTAAGAACAGGGGTTTTTATCAATGACCAAATCACATCTCCCTTAAACTGCGAGGTATCCACAATTCAGATCTTGTAGCAGGCCTCCCTCTTCTACATATGCATCAAAATACTTCTTTATCTTTTGTGAAAATATCTTTTTTCTTGAGACACGAACTACAAATTCCACTCCTCCCATTCACACTGAGGAGAACATTACTCCCTAAACAGCGCCACTTAATCCAAAACAAACAGTAAGATATCTAAAATATTCCTTAGTTTACTAAGGGATGTAAGACTCAGAGAGAGTACCTCCTTCTTAGGACACAGGAGGGAGAGAGGGTGGATTTGAAGGGACTGTATTTGAACGGGTCTCGCTCATCTCCAAGTACCATGATCAAATTTATGAGTGTTTCCACAGAAAAAAAAAGTGTCAGAAGGACATCCCGGGTTGGAATGCAGCAGAACTGATTCCCACAAGCCCGGGAATGTTGCTGGTTTTCATGATAGAGCTGTTAATCTTCTAATAAAGTAACTTTTGAATGTATTTTGCACTCAGCGATGAGCTCTCCTAGCAGTGACCTCAGTGTGAGCAGCCCTCCCTAGTAATAGGGCTGTGGAAATATTGCTGGAGGCAGGTCTTGCACTGCTTTCTTTTGTCTCTCCATTTAGTCTTTGCAGAAAGATACTACCAGAAGCAGAGAAAGGCCGTAAAACTGAAGACATCATTTTAAATCAAAACGCTTTTAGCGGTTGTATTCAAGGGGCTATCTGTGCTCGCAATAGTGACTACAGCAATTACGTGGTGAAAACATCTAGGCAGGTGCATAATTTAAAAAGAAAAAGGACATCCCCTCCTTTCTTTAGGAGAGGTCAGGCTTTATACTCCAGTAGGTCTGTTTGACTGAAGAAGGAGAAAAAATGAGGGCAGAGTGAAAGAAGGAGGAGTGGAGTAGGATAGAAAAAAGATGAGATGAGAGAAAGAATGGGCAGGGGAAAAAAAAAGCAGGGAAGGAGGATGAAAGCGAGAGATGACATCTGACTCGGACAAGGGGTGAACCACAAACCTAGTCATTGCCAGTGTCCAGGAACAAAAATAACTTGTTCGTCCACCAGCGGCAGGACAGCTGCCAGTGCGGCGGGACGGTGCCTTCCCCGCGCTGTTCTGCACGGCACATCTCCAGCCTGCTCCCAGACCTGCCCCTTTCGCTGTGCTGTGCGACCAAACTCAGGGTGTTCTCGCAGTCCCTGTGGTTGTGGTTAGGAAACTGCCGTATGTTGGGTCTCAATAGAAAAAGTATTTTAATACAAGAAAAACAGGAAACTCAAGCACGTTTTGGGTCTAATTCAATTTCAGTTCCCCGATTCCTTTATTTTCTATGGACAAAAGGCATGAAACAAAATTATGAACTGGGACGTGAAGAAAGCAGAACTGTGCACATGACAGATAAAGCTGGCTCATTATGTGAAAACTGAAGCCATGCAAAATATAAATTCAGAGCAGATTAAAACACCTCTCATCCAAAAACCAGTTAGGACCAGTCAAGCAAATCCCAGCACCTGGACAGAGTTTGAGCAGAATGTATATGAACTGGCACAGGTCATGGTTTCACAAGAGTAGACCAGATTATGAAGAAATGCAAATATTCTTTCTTCATTTTAAGCTGAAAGCAACCTCTGGCTTAGGAATCTCCAGAGACAAGGTACAAGGTACCAGTTCAATGTCAGCCACCCTACACTCTCTTTGCAAGAGCATCGGTGCATTTTAGTGCTAATGTACCAAAGCGTGACACTAGCTCAAGATAACCACATTCTATTGAGAAACATAACAATAGAAATAATGGAATAAGCACTTCATGCAATTTGCTAGGAATGTAGTTTGAACACCAACAGCCAAAACAAACTAAAATGGCAAATGCAAGGACTCTATTTTGAAATGATCTGCAAACAGACTCAGCAGCTTTACAGGGGGTCATATTTTCCACAAGGATAAACTGTCCTTGAACAATATTTTCAGTGTTCTGGGCACTAACATGCTTTCTTTTCATATGGATTGTTCTCACCTCCTTTCCTTTTCCTTGAACAAATATTTACTGTGACCAATAAAATTTTGCTCTCCATTTATGAGTTAAATAGCATCGCATTCCCACACGCTGTTTTATATACCCATACATAGAGCATATGTGCCCACAGAAGATGACATCTCTAAACTACCTCTGGTGGAATTATTTTTAAGCAATCATATTCACTGTAGATTTCAGCCCTGATTCATCAATACATTTAATTCACTGTGATATTAGATCTGTGAGTGAGAGGAATGAAGCATTCAGCTCAAGAAAGGAGGTGACATATTTCACCAGAGATAAAGCATTTCTGAGTATGAGAAAGAGTGATGCCTGATGCAGTGCCCATAAGCATGGGAGTAAACACATTCTCCTCACAGGGAACTACTGACATGTTTAATTTTTAGAAAGCAACCAAAAATATTTTTAGTGAAATTATTCATAGACTTCTAAATGTGTTCAGAGGTTTTACCAGGTCAGAGCTTAAGCGGGCAAATTACAGCCTGCGAGATGCCAGCAGACTATTATTGATAAGCATGCTGGACTACTATCTGTTATTCATTCATTATTCACCTATTGTTATTTGCTGCTCATTGCCTTGAAAATTTCAGTAAATGAGTTAGGAATGGAAACAATCCTTACATGTGAACCAAGAACATCCAGTACAAACTGTGTATGGAAAAAACAGGTAAAAATTTCACAGGTTAACATATAAAAATGGAGTACATCATGTAAACCTCTTTTCGTTTTTACAAGGGGCGGGGGGGAGCACACACCCTCGGCACACCGGGGCCCGCTGGCATTTCTGCTGTGTTTATATAGCTTTGGGGAAGTCGGGGACCGTGCTCCACACGCAGGTCCTTTTTGCTGAATTCCCCTCCAGGAGCGCAGGGGCGAAGAGGAACACATCTCTCGTGAACACCTGCAACCAGCAGTTCCTTCCTCAGGCACTTAAATAGATTTTCCTCATGCTACAGTAAAACAAGATACCGGCTGTTCCCCTTCGTACACCCCAAAATATAAACAGTGGTATTAACAAGAGAGAAGGTGAGTACACCAGCAGGTTCCTCTGGGGTGCCAAAGCAGAGCTACATAAAGCATTAACGTTTAGGCTGGACTTGGGTTTAATTTGCAAACCCCAACTGCTCTGTGGTGCCCCCCAGAAGAGGCTGACATTCAGGCTGCACAGCGTGCCTAAGGCCTACCACACACACGCTCATACTCAAATACCTTGTTTAGAGTTGTTCATAGACTTAGAGATCTCTCTGAAGTTTTCTCATCCTTAAAGGGAAGCTCGGTGGCCACAGACCATCTGAGACAGCCTGTTGGATGGTCTCTTGGTGGACGAACAGGTGCACCTACAAAGCCAGTGACATGGATGGATTGTGTTTGTATGTACGGTCTCCCACCAGCTTCATTAGCACTGGACCTAGCTTGGTTTAGGGCCTAGCTAAGCCTGCAGTTTGAAATTATTAGCACAGCCATGCTTTATTTTCTATTTTACATTTACACTGGTTGTGGACGAGTCAAGATAACCAGACTTGTGGACAAGGTGATGGCCACGAGGCAGCCACCAGGCTGAGCCTGATGGCGAAGGAAGCCTCGACTTCCCTGTGGGTGGAAGGAGGAGAAACGTATCAGCACAGGCCCTTGGTCAAAGCAGAAGAGGGTGGGAATTCCCTCTCAAAAAAAGAGACATCTGTCCAGCATGAACAAGCACACATTAAACACACTACCTGCTCTGCACTAGGAGATGCCCACTGTACGGCAAAGCCCTTGGCGTCAAATGCCAGTGAAGTGTTAAGCAGTGAGAAAATAGTCTCAACCACCAGCATGCTGGAAACCACAAAAATTATTGGCTTTGACACACGTGCAAAGCATATATGCCTGGGTTGCCTGAAATAGCAAGAGATATAAAATGCAAGACTGCCAGGAGTGTTGGTGAGCAGGACTGAGGAGATGCTGCACTGTGGGGCAGAAAAAAAGGATATAATCCCATGTGCTGAGCTCAAAGGAAATCCAGACGGTTTCTTGATAATCTTGAGAGTGAGAATTTCAGATCCATCAGGCCAAGAAAGGGGAACTACATGAGACAGAGTCATATCACAACGTTTAAGAGACTTTCTTGTTCACTGGGTTGCTAGGTTGTAAGGTGGTTTTTGTACTTAGCAGCAAACATTTTCTATACTAACACCTGTATGACAAACAATTTGATATTTGAAAGCTGCGTCATCTGAAACCTTATCTGTCTCATTTGAGCAAATTTACCTCCTGTCAGACACCAAAGATCTTTACTTTTACTTTAAGATTACTCTGTTTTCAAACTCGTAAACCCTGCTTTACAGAGGAAACATCTTTTCATGGCCACTATCAAGCAATTATCAACAATAGCACAGTACAGTCACACTCATCTGCACACCACACGACACATACAAAAATGTTTCTCTTTTAACTAGTCCCTGATCAAGCCACAGTGCTGGTTTCAGGGGCTTCTCAGGCACGTCTGAGAAGAGACAGTAGGCTGAGTTAGACAGCAGTGGCAAGTAGCCAGCGTGCAGGTGAGAGAAGAAAGGGACCCCCACCTTGGTCTCTGCCCAGCGTGCCCATATGCCTGACCCCGTTCAGCCTGTATGAATAAGATTTCATTGATTTTCATAAAAGAGATGCTATTGAACAATTACTAGGAAGTCATTAAGCATTGTGAATAACTAAAATAGAGATATTGTTGTCAAAATACATGGAATAATTGCAATTTGCGATGCATGAGCTTTGCTGTGCTGGGTATGTCAACTTACTAAATTGCAAAATTAATTCAGCCACAAAGGGTCTCCCAGTCAACCGTGCAAATTAGCACGGTTCTGTCGCAATGCTGTGTATTTCAATAGTGCCTTTAATCAGAGGATCTCAAAATATATTTGTGATCCATAATTAATAAGACATCCTATATTTCCTTGAGCTATGCAAGTATGATTATAACATACACTGCACTACTCTCACTGCACTTTTCCACATCTGTAACACTTTGAGTGAGCTCATGCAATAGCAATAAGTTCTGACCATTGCCTTGGTTCTAGCTTAGAAATGTACCAGTCATGTGAACATGCATATACAACCGTCTCCACTGTTCACAGAATCACAGAATGGTTTGGGTTGGAAGGGACCTCAAAGATCATCTAGTTCCAACCCCCTTGCCAACCCTCCACTGTTAGTCTTTCCCTGTCTGTGCAGGTACAAAAAATACACGTCCGTGCAAGGATATAAAACTTGCAACAGTCATTTCTCAGATGCCTATTTCTTGTAGTTTTCCAGTGGGATACTCCAAAGGAGGAACAGCAAAGGACCTGAAATGTGTACACATTTGTGTTTGTGTACACATGTGGATACATGAGCTGCAAAGCAGTACATCACACAGCAGAACCATGTAACATCTGAGAAGCAGACAGGTAAGCCCAAAATTTACCATTTAAAACCAACTGCATACCTAACTCATCTTGCTAATCACACAGAAGATTATTCATGGTGAAAGAGATTTAAAAATCCACTTTAGTTTTAACCACGTATTCTTAGTTAAAGGCTAGAAGGAAAGTATTATTTTACAGATAGTGATCAGAGACACCAGGAGACTTACTTTCCCACAGTTGCATTGTATGTCTGTGGCCACGCTGGCAATTGCATCCACACAAATTACTATTAACTCTGCTTACAACATCAGTGCCTAAGGACTACCGAGAATGGAGCGCCTTCAGTCTTGCTAGGCTCTTTGCACATATTGCTGCAGCCAGGCCCTGCCTGGAGCTCTCACAGCCAAAACAAAGAATGATGGAGGAAAAGTAGTAACACAACCAGCAAATTGTGTGATAGAAACAACTTCAGAGGAGGTCTGTTCTTGTTTTTTTCTGAACAAGGTTTAGATAAAGTGGGGTGTGTGGAACCAAAAGAAACAAGGGACTGACGGGGAAAAGACATAAGGAGGAATAGGCCAGGAGAGCTGAATATAAAGCAGAGCAGACATGGAGCAAAATGAGGTGAAAGGACTGCAGGGAGTGGGAAGATGCAGACAGGAGACAGCCGGAGCTCCAGCAAAAGAGGACGGGGTGCAGAAAAACCTCCAGAAGTGCAGCAAGCTCTCAGAGCATCTAACAGTCCCTGTTTCAGCAACTCTGGTGGCTGTTCCTCTCTGTGGTTCAGTGGAGGCACCACTTATGTCCTAACATCCTCTGAGCAAAAGAGCTCCCTGCACAACTCGGCGTTGAGGGAAGGGGGAGGGATGGCCACTGGCCAGAGCCCATCTACTTCCCCATCTCCTCACAGCCAGCTCGGCCCCGGCTGCCTCTGCAGCTGCTCTGCCCGCTAGAGAGCTTGGCCACAAGGCCAACCACAACCCCACACTTCTTCTCTTGCTAGTTGGTTCACCACTGGTGTCTCACACAACAGGCTTGTTGTGAGCATGCTACGAACACATCGAACACTCCTGCTTCTCTTCCATATCCACATCATTTCCCTTTCTGGTTCTGAGGAGCAGAAATACGTGCAACAGATGAGCGAAGAAGGGAGGAAAGAGGAGAAAAGATGTATCTTTCTGGCTCATCACCTAGATGGTCTTTTAGGCAGGTGCGCTAACAAACATGCAATCCCCCTAAAAGCTGTTCCTATTAAACCCAACTGAATTTGAAGGACAGGTTTCCATCTTTATTATTTTCTCATGAAAGCTTTCAAAAAACCAAAATTTATAAGTCTACTCTACTAGAGGGTTATGTCGCATACCCTTTTCCCATAGTCAAAAGGACACAGGCACAGAGCAGGTCATGGTTTATGATAGCTAGAAGCAGAAGATGGAGGCACTGCCACTTACCTTTGTATCCTGTCCCCCATGGGAGGTCATGGACTTCAGGGGAATGGATGTACAACCATTTCTTGTGGTATCTTGCCAATCCTCTGCCCCTGGGTCTATTATGATTAATGTTGATCCACCACCTGGAGTCTGTGTTGGCTGTTCGTACTGTTTTTCATGGCGAGTAACCATAGTAAGCATGTGTAATGGATCTCCACCCACATTTTTGAAGAGTTCTGGGACTGCTGGAAAAATGAAGGGAAGTTAAACTGGGCCCCAGACCGTGCCATGCAACTGCATCCCCTGTGGATCCACTCTCTGCTGAAGGTCTTGTGGCAAAGGTTTCCCCTCCCTTGTGGGTATATTAGGAGTAGCAGCAAGAAAGGAGTTACAGCAGGGTCACTTCTCACCAGGCGGCAGGTAAGAGAAGATATTTTCTGTTCCTAAGCCACTCTGAATGCTGTTCGGCAGCAAGTTTTCAGGATCCTTCAGACAGACACAGCTCACTGCCTCTAAAAGGGTGACCCTCACACAGGAATATCAAAGTTAGGGCAGCACGTTTCTGCAATATTTCAAAGAGTTTCTTGCCAGTCATCATTAAAATGGCCATTCGTGGGTAAGAACAAAACTCTGAGTAAAGGTTAGCCCTCAAATGCTTTTGAAAAGCCATGTGCTGTGTTAAACAAAACCATTACAACACAAGCTGCAACCTATTTCCAACTTCCAGAGCCAGAGATCATATAAAACTATCAGATTAGATTTGTATTGTAAAGTTTCTACTAAAATAAAGTCACGCCTTATAACACTGATATACTACACACTATACACAGGTAAATCAATATTATCATTACCCCCCTGAGTGCAATACTCAAGCAAGGTTTGGTAATCAAAGCAGACTGCATTTAACAGAATATCAGAAATATTTATGACATCTTTAAACAATTGCAAGCCTAATAGCTAGAGCCCTGATGATTCAAAGTACAAAAGCAGGATTTTGACAGCACTCCCTGGAAAGAGAATTTTCTTTCTTTCTCCTTTTGGCATACTACCATCAGATCCCCTGCATGCAATCCAGCCCTACAATAAATATCCAGACCACATACAGCACGCCTATGCACCCCCCGGCACCCAAAGCTTCAGCTGTTGCAAACTCCCATCGCTTGCTCGACTTCAACAGCTATACGCACCGTCTGAGAACTGGCCCAAGGAACATATTCCATCAGAAACAGAAACCCACCAGTTTAAAGGTAGTTTTTGACAGATTAACAAGGTTAGTGTTGTTTTTGAAATGAACATACTTTAGTTCATGACAGGTCCTCAGCATTTTTATATAACAACCACCAATTAAGCTCATCTGCAAGGTCTTCTGGCCAATACCAACACACAGTACTTCCAGACCACTGGTGTTCGGGGCTTATAAATTACTACATTTCATTCACCAAACTAAAGGCCTAGAAACTCAGTTGAGATTTTAAACTTCACTCCACAGAAGTGCTGGGTCTGATTCTGTGACTCAGAGAGGGCCTGGCTTCACAGTAAGTCCCACAGATTATCCCGTGTGCCTCCTCACCTAACTGTCCCAGATAGATGCTTTGCTTCCATGTTGACACTGCTGTGAATGGGATGATCAGGCTCTGGTTTCACAACAGAGTTTCTTGTCTTGCCATCCAGTCACTTAAGTGGATAGGATCAGAAGTTTAGTAAGCTTTACAAAATAAAATCTGCTGTTAATACAGTCTGGGTGGATTTTTTGTTGTTTTTTGTTTTTTTTTTTACTAAACCAGTTCATAAGACTCATCTACTCATCTGTTCATTCTCAAGAAATGTAAACTCCTTAATTCGCTGCACATTTAATTGGAAAATCCATGGCCCTGTGATGCATCCAGAGCCCCACCACCCAGAGAAGCACTGCAATTTTATGACACATTAAACAGTGTCATTAGTGGGACCAACTTCTAGGTATAAACATCGGAAATCTTTACAAGCGGTGCTCAATTGCTCGTTGAAGGAACTGCTGTTAGAGGGTCCCCACTTCAGCTGGTTGCTACCATCCCTCTGAAAGAGGTAGCTGCCCCCACCGCACAGCTCCTCTTCATTCCTATTACAAAGGCCAGCAGGTTAATTTAACCCAATGAAAGCTCTTTACTTTAAGCTGGCTGACATTGCCCTGAAGCAGATTCTCACTGTCTCTTTTGAAATGGCTCTGCGGGGCAACGGCATTATAAAAAAAAAAAAAAAAAAAAAAATGTTGGTAACCAGCAACAAAAAGGAAAGAACATCTGAAATCTGTGTGCTGTTCTACAGTGGATGTCTACCACATCCTAAAACGCGAAACATCACTCAAAGATGAAATCCGCAGGCAAAACCAATCTTTGCCTGCCAGTGCTTTTCCTTTGAAAGAGATTAAAGAAAAAAATAATTGCAGTGAAAAACTACTCCTTCTTTACCTAAACAAAATCTGGGGAAATTCTAGGAATACATACATTAGAGAAAATTAATACTTTCTGGAAATTATTAACAACTAGTCAACTTCTCTTATGGTAATGTTAGAATTTGAAGCTAAGGAAAAAGACAGTAGGTTTCAGCAGATAGGTCTGAATTACATTTCTCCAGTGTTCAGACCTGAATGGTAACTCAACAGCAGAGTTTGGCCACAGCAAGTTTTTTGCCTTGATTTTTCTTTCTTTCCTGTGAAACTCACAGTGCTTTTTCTTTTTTAATTTCAGGCTGGTTTATGTTCTTCAAATTTTATTTTTCTGTATAACTGCCCAAAATGCTGAGTGTTCTGTTCATATACACAAATTTCAAATTCAGTTTGCAAGGCTTTCTTCTGGAAAATGCCAATTTCCTCTAAAACACTCCTTCTCCATGGGAAAAAAAATAATTTCTGAGTTTCTTCTCTTTCTCGGGATGGATTTCATTTCAAACTCACAGTAATTTGTCACCTTTTATTCCAAATCTTGGAATAGTTAGTCAAGATGATTTTTCCAATTAGCCATATCTTGAAATAAAGAGGAGGAGGCATTTCCACGGAGCTTGCATTGGTCTGTAGGTTCTCCCTGTAGCTGTTGATGAAAATCACCTCTTAACGATGGCAGCGTTGGACTTTGCAGGAAAGGAGGCTTGAAAGAGTGGGAATAACCAGTAGAGAATAAAAACCTTTTCAAAGAATGTAAGACTTCACTCTATTAGGTCCTTACTGTCAGCAAATCTCAAAACAAATATAAATTGTGCCATTCTGTACTAGTATAATCACTTCATGTTCCCCTCTTCGTTCTTCTTTTAATATTAGTCCTACAGAAAATGAAACCAGGTAACTTCTGTTCAACCTAGGCATGGAAACCAACGCTGCGTTACGCCCACAAGCAAGGATCTCCCCGATTTCAAACGGGAATCTGCAAAACTAAGCGAGACCAGTCCAACACAGTCAGTCCCCGGATGAGGTTCCCCACTCGCCTTCGTGGACATCCCTCCCCGTGACCTGCCTCTTCCCTGCTGCTGCAACCCTGGGTCTTTTCACACCAGAAAACAGCACTGACGCCAAACCGTGAAGTGGTTTTACGAGGTGGAAAGGCACCAGCTAGGGGCTAAAGAAAGGCCAGTAAACTCCTCTCACTTGTAACAAAATAACAGATTTAAACCCAGGTCAACTGAGGTGAAGGGCAAGTGCATTAATCGCCTGTATTAACGAGGCTCTGTGTGCCTGCGGCAGCACTCGATTGGAAAAGACAGTACGCCTTGCTGTAAATAAGACAAATAAACAGCAGCTACAACAACAAATGTTCCCCCAATTTCTTTTACTTTTCATTAAACGAGTAATCTGATTTTTATTAAGTCCTCTTCGAAGTCCGTACGGGCTGGCCTTTGTAGCTGCGGCTGTTTACACCGCCTATATACTCTCACACATACATTACGGCCTGACGAACGCCTGGAAAGGAACTTCAGCCAGTTTTGTTCTTAAGTGATAATCGAAGAAATCCTCCATCACGTGTTGCGGCAGTGTGAGTTGGCTGTACCAGGACGAAGAGTCATGCAGATGTTACCCAAATGCTTCCATTAACTTAATCTTTCTCAGAAGAGCCCTTCTGCTGCCAAGTACTTAAGAGTGTCACTTGGGATTTAGATGCCATTTTTGTTCACTACTGAAGACTGGTCATGTGTAGGAATCTGCAGCCCTGATAATAGGGCTTACAGAACACCATGAAAATAGATTACTGGCTGCTGAAAACATTTTAAAAAAGACAACGTTACCTTTTACTAGTCTTAAAATGCTTTCTGGCATGTAAATCTTAATGGGTGTTTATTCCGGTATGTTTTCTAGAACATCAGCTTAGAACAAAATAAGGATCATCATAATAATTAGCTGAGATGCTAGCAATATGATACAGGAGTCTAGATCATTAAATGTTTTCCTTCACAGAATTTGAAAAAAAAATAAAACTGTATTTTGTGATCAAAAAATGCCTCAGACTTTTTCAATTGTCCTAGCATATGCTGTTATCTCAGTAATGAAACCAGTTTTACTTTTTTCTTTTTTTAACTCAGTTGTTATGTGGGAAGATGTAGTAGTATAAAATAGCAGGAAATAGTATGAGTAAATTTAACTTGAAAAGTTTAGTATGTGTTTTAGAGAAAAGATTAACAAGTCCTTTTTTTTTTTTAACTGCCTTTTTATCTCCATTTTTTTCATCTTGCATTTGCTTCAGCCAAGCAATTCCAACAGTTCAGAAGGACAGATGTTCCATCTCATTCTATTCCCAGACAAGTCACTCTGTAAAATTACATTTCTTTTGAAACATTAGTACAACAGTTTAAAGACCATCAGAAGTTTTAAAGGAGAATTGCAGAGGAATAATCAGCAATGTGTTTGGATCTAGTTTCTATACTAGAATTTTTTTTAGTTGCAGTACCATTCCTCAGCGAGATACAGTTTCAAATTTATTTTCCACCTTGTGGTTCTTCCTTGTTTGCATCTAAGTACCACAAGCCTCATCGCAACCCATGCAGGGTATGTGTGTTTCTGATATTCAAGGGTGATGTGTTCTGGGATGTGTTCAGTGAACCGAGGCATACCAATACACCTCACAAGGAGGAAAAAAAATGATTTAAAATACACTACTATGCTGAGTGGCTAATCAAAGCCTAGTCAGTAAGGACATTCAGCTCACACAGCTGCAGTTCATACCATCACTGCTAATCTGCTCATGCTCTCACGCTTCTACCGCAAGCAGGAGAGGTAGGAACCTTTGGCCAGTGCTCTCAGGAGCCACACGCCTGCACTGGCTCTTCCTGAACGGGTTAGCGATGGCAGAACTATTAAATACAAAGTCTCAAGGAAAGCAAGTTAAGATTTAAAAGCGGTCACTTACTGAAGGGAGCAACTCTCCTTCACAAATCACTCCATGTGCGTGCATCCATGTTACTGCTGTAGCTGGGATCACGAGGACCCTTTTGAGTCAAACCTCCCAGTCATCCCCATTTACCGCACTCGAGCTCACATTGCGGGATGGTCTCAGAGCTAAACCAGAAAGATGTGTTCCCAGAGAGCCCTAATTTACTCACTTAGATTACCGACATTCAGTCCACGGGACTACAGTAGCATCAGCCTGAACGTGCGCAGCCTGGGTCCCAGGTCCAGAGCACTGAGAGTTTCTTTCCGCAGACCGTGCGCTGCTGGTACGGGTCTGCACCGCTCGCTAACGGGGACGCGCAATCTGCATTGCGTCAGGTGCAAAGGCACGTCACGATCAGGGCCTTGATTTCCAGGTTCTTCATTACATACAAACACCGATGCTTGTGTCAAATGTAAGTAACACCTCCCATGCATCTTATGGGGTTTAAGTCAGACCACACAGGTTTTAGGAAAGTACAGAATTAGGCCCAGTATCTCAAATCTTAATAATAACTGATCAAATCAATTGACTATAACTCATATGATCTATTAAATACATATTTGAGTCTGGCATATAAAAATAAATTTCAAATTAGGCTCTCAGAATCCTATTAAATATGTCTTCCTAGGCAAATTATTTCTCCGAAAACGCAGACTTAAGTTTACCGACACTGCCACTGATTAATTTGTTTCTTAAAGCCCCAAAGCTGCAAATACTTACACACAAACAAAAATCATGTTATGTAATCCAGTGTTGCCTACACATAGTGAACCTTAATGCATACATCATCATTTCGAGATCAAGACACTGAATCAAGATTAAGAACTTCAGAGAGAAAGGCTTCTGCATTCTCTTGTTCTGTTACCATGAGTCACCATATGAAAAGGTGATAGACGCGTTCGGGGGGGTGGGGGGTGGAATAAAAAAATCAGCTTAAGCCAGTTCACGCAGCCTCAGAGAGACGCCGGTTTTATCCACCTTCCCGTATCGGACGCAGCTTGTTCAAGGCACGCTGAAGAATGTGACTCCTAGCTTTTGAACTTCAAAGGCATCACTAGAGATAGTGGCAAGGTACTTTAACATTTAACTCGGGCTTTTTTTCCCCTCTCTAATTGTAGCTATTTTGGAGTTAATAACCTAAGATTCCTCTACTGTCAATGGACCCTGCAGGGTATCACCTTTACGTGAGATGAACCCCACTTTTACAGAAGGGCAGTTGGCTGTGAAAATAACCAGGTGCAAGAGTGGGAAAATTCCTGCCGTCCTAATGTCACTAGGAATTTTGCTGTTGATTTCAACATGAAGTAATGAAGTGAGGTTTCAAGGCAATTGTGGATAACGTTTAGTTATTTAGCACTATTTACAGCAGCACTTCTCTCCTTTCTCTGGCAGGAATTAAAAGAAAAAAGAGAAAGGATGCTCACGTTCGAGTGCAGAAATAGAAAATGGTTATTGTGTTAACCTCCCTGAAAAGCAATGTGGCACTCAGTGAAAAGTGTATTAGGTCAAATCCAATTATTTAGTAACTCTAAAGAGGTCAATGGAATTGCAGCACAGATGAATTTGGTCCAGTATTGCAAATTAAGAAAATTGAGCTAAATTCTGCCCAAGGTACGTGCACTGAAGTAAGACTACGCATTTAGCGGATAGGAAAAAAATCAGCTTACGCCACACAGGATCAAATCATACTTACAAATGCAGTGGACCTACTACTCTAATTTGAAGAAGCAAGATTTGGATTTTTCTTTTTACAGTTACATATAAGAATGTGATCACATTAGGAAGATTTTCTGTCATCACTTTTCCTTCAATTACAAAACAGAATACAGAGCGTAGGGGATATTATGAAATCACAGTATTGGACTGTATCCCAAAACAAGGATTATATTAAATAAAAAGGGAAATACAAACTTGTTTCATGACTGCGGTGCTTCAGTTTTACTTAGGTAACTCTAACAAAAGTAATCACTCATGCCTGATTTACAAATGTGCACACACCAAATACTGGATGGAAGATTTAGTAACCTTCCAGGAAAAATGTGGAAAATACATGGTCACTAATAGAAGCAAAACCTGCTTTTATTATGAGATGACTAACATTTTTTATCCAGTACGGGTACAATAATGGACTAAGATAAGCTGTAGCTCCAAAACACAGCAATGGCCCCTTTCTTAACTCATCCCAGTGCATTAGACTTTCCCATCTACAAAACCTACCGCTCAGCTAGAACACAAACTTTCATTTAATATTATCTTGTGCTAGTTACAGCTAATACTCTGCACATAGAAATTGCAGAACTACTTCTTTTATCATTAAATGTAACAGAGCTTATGAACTTTCAAAATCCTGCAGGTATTCTGAGGACTTTGCATAACTGGAAATGCAAACTGGGATCCTTATAGCTATCCGGCTGCCCAGTTCTTCTTGAATCCCATCGAACACGGTACTTAGCTACTTTTGAGGATGTGGGCCCCACTGTCCCCCAAAATAACCCATCAGTACTCACAGAAAGAGGATACCAGTGTGTGTTTTTCAGGCTGAGCCCTGAATGAAAAATGTGGGAAAATCTTAAAGAAAAAACTTCCTGCGTGATAATAGCAATTTATCTTCAAGTATCATCTGCTTTTTAAGTTTGCAGACACTAGAAGGACTAAAATATCACATAAATGTTACATTTTAAAAAAGGAAAGTCCTGGAAGTACCAGAAATAAATGGAGGGGCAAATTCTGCACCCTTGCAGTGGGAGTCAGCCTGAGGGAGTGGGAGTGGAGTCACGCTAATTGGTAACAAAGTCATTCAGTTCACTCCTAAACTGGTACTAATTTCATTATTACACTACGGAGAGAAGTGTAATTATTTACAAATAATTTCACAAATAAATTGTCTGAATGTATACATGAATAATTCAGCCCCAAGTTAAATTTTGCTCTGGAAAAAGCATTTTTCAGTAGCTTATAAAGGCCCAGACTATAAAAAGAGAGACCGATGCAAACATTGCCTTTGTATGTTCGTTGATCTTAGGTGAGAATTGGTTTAACATTAACAATATACGCCGCACAAAAACTCATATGGGCTGAACATTGCAAGGCTGCCAATTTAATTTGAAATGACTTGACAGAAAATCTCTAGGCCACCAAATGCTATTATAAAGCACTGTATTCTCATTAAAGGTCTGAGCCCTTTTTTTTCCTCCCCGAGGGCAGACTCCTCGTGAGGCTGTCCCTCTGGCATAACATGTGATAGAGCTAATCTGTCTTCACTTGGACAGCATTGCGGATATGCAAACCCAGGTGGCACTAATAGGTTTACAGTAATAACTATGGAATTGGATACAGTATGTTACACTGTGAGAAATTCCCACAGATCAATTTTTGTGGTGAAGGTTAACCAACAGACATAGAGCCGTAATATTCTTTCTTCACGGGTCTGTTAACAATTTTATGGGTTTAAAAATAAAAGAAGACTTTCCTGTATTTGGATAGAATATAAAAATTTAACTTTTCAAACAAATCTACGATATATGTACATAAAAATGCTCTCCTGGTAAGACAACTTCTGTTGTCAGTTATTCCAGCGCAAATCTGGAGGAATTCCATTGGCTTCAAAGAAAGATACCAATATAAATGAGAGCAGAATATGCCCAAAAAATGTATTTAACATAATATTGTGTCACACCGTTTTGTTCCTACATTTTAGTGGCACTTTTGTAACTTTATTATTGGAAATTACAATAAGAATAAAATTAGCTGCATAATTGTAATGAATGCACTATACCATTGAAAATACCCTTGTTGTAGTAAAGCATTATAGGCAGAGACATAAAATTGTGATCTGACCATTTGTGGTCATTAGAGATCCCATGGTACTCTTTGTAAGATTAGGGGTTTTAATCTCAGTGTGCTGGCCAAATTCCAGCATGGGTAATTACATTCTCTCTACCTAAATTCTCTGCATTTTACCCAAGGTGGTTGCATTTCCATGGTGCATGAAGTGTTCCTTGCACATGGATTTTAAAATTCTGTAATACCCGTTAGCATGAAAGGTGTTATACAAGATGCGATATCCTTGTTACAATTAAGTTAGAGCACATGCATTCCAGAAAATAGAAAAAGCCATCTGTCAATCAACTACAACATTTAATGTACTGATTAAAAACATCATTTCAGCTCAAGAGGCACTCCTGTATTGTGGTATGTTATAGTCTTCGCAGTCATAAATTCCATACCCACGTTAGCTACCACAGATGGAACATATTGAGAAGTTAAACAGACAGCACTGGTGACTGAAGACGATGTATACAACCACACTGCAAATTCACCCAGCTCGTCAGCCCCCAAACAGCACTATTACCAGCTCAAGCCAAAGCATCTGTCTCGCTTGAGACTAACAAAGAGATCTCCTCGAAGGAGTGTAATCATCTAGGAGAGGGAGTTCTGAAATCGAAAACAAAGCCAGACAAAAGAAATACATTTCTCAACACACAGCCGCCACCTGATGACTTCAAAAGTAGGGTACCTGTCTACCTGCAGATAGGATGCTGGGTGAGTGCCTACCCAAGCAATTATTTCTTCCTCAGATGATTCAGGTAGTGCCTCCTACTTCAACACCTACTCATCCTCACTAGTAAGCAAAGACATATGGAAAGAGGGATGATGTACTGTGCCGCGCTGCAAGATGGTTTTCCAGTCCAGAATGCCACCTCATGTATGCCTTGTGCCCATGATTTTGTCAGCCATTTTGGTTCATCTTGCACAAAAAGAAATAGAAGCAAAATAACATTACATCATGAGAAAAAGCAGTCGGGAAAAATACTTCCAAGCCTTCCTTTCACCAGCATCACTTTGCCACATCTTTGACGCAGTCAGCTTTTCCAGTAAGAGGCTGATATTCCTCAAGCACACAATGAAATCATCAAAGTAGATTTGAGTTTCATACACTTAATCCATCTACTAAGGAGTAAAAAAAACCTTTCAGGATTGTTCTAATCATTGATCCAATAAGTCACAGGCCAGGTCCAGAGATGCTCACTCTAGCAGAATGGCATCTTCATTTGGACTGAGACTAGCCATGTACAATTCAACAGAAGTAATGTCTCAGAGGCTGACCTGGTGAAACCAGACTTATATCCATCCATCCATCCATCCATCTATCTATCTATCTATCTATCTATCTATCTATCTATCTATCTATATCTTAAGTGGTTAACTGACAAATCACTTGTGCTGAGCAGTGCCATGTGCAATGATTGACACTAAGTGCAGCTGGAAGCAGGAAATCACTGATTTTCAATTGATATTTAAGCAGGAAATAATTTACTATTGATTGTTATTAAGCAGACACAGTTGTACTGAATTAGTGCAAAACAATCTGATACATGAAAAAACCTACCATTAATCATGGTAATATCAAGTGAATTTAACTGCATACTTTAAACAGTTCTTCTCATTTGTTTGAGCCTTCCACATCACTCTACACAGCCTACTTACACAAGATACAGTTTACTGCTAAGATTAATGTTGTTTTCTGTATTTACAAAAAGTCTCATGTGTGGGCCCTCAGATCAGAAAAGGACTTCATACAGTGGTTTCTGCTAGAAGGTTGTTTGACAACTGATACCGTGCAACTGCCACAGCCAACCCTTCTTCTCTCTAGAGAAAACTGGAGGTATTTCAGACACAACATCTGATAACGATTTCAATAGCCTGTCTTTTTAATTTTAAATCTTCAGATTACCATACTGTATCAGTGTCATTTTCATTTTGATGTGGGATCATATTCAACCTGTACGTGGCTAACCTAGATATCACAGTCAGCATAGCATCCAGGTTCAAGAGAATAGCATCCCCTTCAGATCACCCGCAATCCAGAGCTTTCAGACCTAACTCCATATGCAGGCAATGAAGAGAAGTTAAATTAGGGTTGTGGAACTTAACCACTCCAAGACCATATTCCCACTTTGGCTTTGCATTGCACAGACACATTAAGATCTGAACTGATCCTATAAAACGCAGGAATTTTTATGAGGTATTCAGTTGGAATACAGTCTCCCTTTGATCCATGCCTTGCCAATAAGGATGGCAAGACACCTCAAAAGCATCACTCCAGTCACTTCAGATCTCAATCAAGTCTCGATCTGACAGATCTGGATCTGCCTCTGTTGATGAGGTAAGCTAAAACCAAGACAAAATTCTTCCAGGGCTCATATCCTGAACACATTAAAGGGATTAAGTCAGAAATAAACTATTAGGTCCATTGAGTATGACAGAACGAGAGACAGAAATGTTGACTTGTCCAAAACTCTAAAGAAAACCAGGAATAGTCCTCAATTCTATCAAGCTCTGGTTTGGTATCTTACTTTTAAGATGCTTTCTTACCACATGTGCTTGCAAAGACGCTAAATCCTCAATATCTTATTGATCAGGGCCTTCAATTTTAGCAACATCTTTGAGCAACATAGGAAAAATATAATTTTCCATCAAAAATTTTAAACAAAAAATTTTCAGTATGAGATTTTTTTCCTACTGTACTTCTGAAGAAAAGGCCTAGCCAAATCTTCCAGCTTTAGGGAAAGGTCTGACCAAGTTTAAAGCCAACTAATAAATTAGTTAATTAATAAATTGGCAGCTCCTGAAATGGTTGCCACATTTTCAGTTAGCCACATCCAAACCCAGCCTTTTATCTCAGTTCTTCTTCCCCTTTGAGTGAAATTTCACATCACCTGCTCTTACAGTATCACAACATCAACCTCTGAATTTCCTTTATCTCACACAGTTCTCTTTTCTCAAAAAGGATATCCAATTTCCTGTATTAGACTCTTGAAACTACACCTTATGCAGTCTTATTCTTCACCAACTCGTCTTCCCCTTTCCATCTTTTCTCCATCCCCGTAGGTCGGTAGTCATCGTTTTCCTCAGTTATGCAACCCACTAATCTCTGGATATTTCCCAATACAAAGCACGCTGCTAAAATCACTGCTCTGCTTTGTTCTGCACTCGCTTATCTTCCTTTACAACTCCCTTCCCTCCCTCTAGCATATCTGTCAAATGGCACAAGTTTCCCAACCTCTCCTCCCTCCTTCTAAGCTATCTCTAAACTGCCCCACGTGAATCATCCTCCCATTCTCATCTTTCTGCCCCCCTCTTTTAGGCTTTGCTCTCTCTTTTGTTATTCACCAAGTTACTTTTCTCCTCATTTGGCATTCACTTCCAGTGCATTTCTTCCACAAAGCATCTTAATCAGAACTCTGCGGAGAGATTTTTAAATCTGTGTTAATAAGAAATGTGAATATTTGATTGATGTATTTCACGCAGCTCAACACCTATGGTCTCACTCATCCAAGTCTACTGTAGGCTTCATGGGGCAGGAGTATTCTCCCCTTGTATATCTGTATAGTACCAAGTACTCTCCTGGAGCTCAGCAAATAATAAAGCAGTGGTGTATCTTAAAGGAATGAGATAATGCAGTAATAATGACCATACACATATGCAGTAAGTTTTCTCCAGATGGATCCCAAAGCAGTCTATACCATTTGCCAATTAACAGTAAAAAATGAAGTATTTACATAGGAATCATTTCACCCATGAACAATGGCACAACGCCAGTTGTGCCTTAATTGCACAGACTTACACAATACAAATTTAAGACAGGAAGTGAAGACTCACGTCATATTTACAGGGAGAATTAAGGCTGGCATATCATAATTACCACAACTGGTTGTAAAATGCAAATAAATTCTCGATTAAAAAAATGACACATTTTGTCAGCATTTTGGAAGCATCTGAACCATTTTTATCTGGTCAATGAAGAGAACAGTTAAACACACCCCCAAAGCCTGAACACTTTCAAAGATTGCTGCAATTTAAAACAAAAACAAAAACAAAAAACAAACAAACAAACAAAAAAACCCCAAAAAACCTGGTGTACTCTTGAATAGCTTTAATAATACTCAAAATTGGAAACTAGCCAGG
Source organism: Aramus guarauna (assembly GCA_013400195.1). Taxonomy (NCBI): domain Eukaryota; kingdom Metazoa; phylum Chordata; class Aves; order Gruiformes; family Aramidae; genus Aramus; species Aramus guarauna. The sequence goes on along the minus strand of VXBL01006296.1, from coordinate 71,980 downwards.
ACCTGAGCCCTCTTCAACAATTGTCGTAGAATTTACTCATAAACTGAGACTGCAGATGACAGGAAATATCACAGTGTGGAAATCTAGAAAAATAGCAATTTAACTCTGCATTCACATATCCAGATTCAAATTATAACTTCAATCATAGAATCATAGAATGGCTTCGGTTGGAAGGGACCCTAAAGATCATCCAGTCCCAACCCCCCTGCTATGGGCAGGGACACCCTCCACTAGGCCAGGTTGCCCAAAGCCCCATCCAACCTGGCCTTGAACACTTCCAGGGAGGGAGCATCCACAACCTCTCTG
>VXBL01006296.1:44727-71666 GCA_013400195.1 Aramus guarauna | reverse complement strand
GAGTAGAGTAGAGTAGAGTAGAGTAGAGTAGAGTAGAGTGGGAGAATCACCTCCTTTGATGTGCTGGTCAGGCTTCTTTTGATGCAGCCCAGGATACGGTTGGCTTTCTGGGCTGCATATTGCTGGGTCATGTTGAGCTTATCATCCACCAACACCAAATGAATTCTATTAGTAACAGCTGATGTAATTCCTGTTCATTTTTTTCTACACATCAACAAATTCACAGGTAAGATTACCACTAGTATTTAAACTGAAGTTCCGTAAGTAAAAGCAACACTTAAGTTCTCAAAAGACTTTTAATTTGGTCAAGTCCTGGCATCAGTCAAGTCATTCAGAATGTTTTCACTAATTTCAGCATACTCAGAGTTTCACCGACGGTCCATAGGATGGAGGACTGAATAATGAAAAAAATATTTTGAATAAACTATTCACTGATTGCTCAAAATTTATGAATAATTTATTTGGAAAAGAGTATTCAACCATACATAAAGCTGGCCAAAGAGGGGCAAATGTGTTTCTGAGTCATTTATTCAACAATTAATGGAAAAAACTGTTCACAAATGCCACTCAAATAGCTCTAGACTATAGTAATTTGGTTTCCAGTTGACTCAGTATGTCTTTTAGAAAAGTGCCAGGTTTTCATGCACACTAAGCTTTCTTTCATTATTTGAGATCCTCTTGTTTCTATTTTTCCCTTTAACCTAGCAAAATAACCTCTTTTTCCAGTACCACCGCCACTGTTGCAGGCCTGACTTGCTTTGACTGCAAGCCCAGTATGAACTGCGGTACTGGGCTTTAAACAGTCTCTCCCTTCACCCAAGAAGCCTGAAGCAAAGAAAAATGAGTATATCTATATACGTTTGAACTTCCGAATACATACTAGGTGGGGAGCAGAGAGGAAATCCACCTCAGAACAACACCATGAGTCACAGGAAAAGCAGAAGAGGTGAGACAGAGTAGGTAGCCGCGTTCCTCCGTAGCCCCTCTTCCACCCACGTCCCCACTTGGACCCGCATGCCTGGAGGGACCCGGGAGCACCAGCGCACAGCCGGAGCGGATTTCCATTCTCAAGCCACAACATGATTCATCGCAACCGCTGGCCAACTAGGTTGCTGTTGAAAAGAAATCTTGGCATTTATTGTAATTATGCTTTCTTAACTATATTGATGTTAAATGCAGGAAATTCATTTTGTTATCATTGTTTTTCCAATATGCATTTAAAATGTAGCATTGTGAAAACTGCCTGGTGTTACTGCCTCTCTGGGATTTTCTCAGTGCCCTGAGCGCAGCATAATGGAGTGCACTCATCTTTCAACAACTTGACACTTTTTTTTTTTTTTTTCCAAATGCAACTTAAACAATAAAGGTCAAATTTAAAGACACAGCAAGACAGAAACAGCTCTGCTTTACTTTTTTTTTTTTTAAGTTATTCACTACCAAATGAGCATTTCCAGGGTACTGTAAACCATAGAGGTTAAACAGAAATGTAGAATTTACCTAAAAAGGAGGGAGAGGTGGAAGAAGGGCTGCATGGTGCTCTGATAAATATGGAATCGGTCCTCTTTACACCAGGTGTGTGTAAGGAGTCCTGAGGTGTACTCTTGTGTTCTGAGTATGAACAAAGGCAAAGTGAAGTGAAAGAAGCAGAAAAGATCAGAGCGCGAGGCTGTATAACAGCTATTCTAAAGCAAAAAAAGCCAGTATTTTTCACTCAGATCTGCTTTAAAATAATGGCACATAGAACTAGGTACAATATTTTCTTAATTTAGAATTTTATAATACGATCCGATTTGGCATCTAGAATATATAATCATCACCAGAATGTAAATGCTATAATCCTCGTGACAACATCTATTCTACCTACTCTTTTGCTGCTATTTTGGCTTGATTCTAAGAAATTGTACTACACCAAGAACTACTTTTATTACTAAAAGTTAAGCATAGCTGAGTACTGCTTAGCAAAATCTTACTTACCTGAACGAGTAACTAACTCCCTAGAAATGATGAATACACACAGTAATGTGCATGCTTTCATTTCCACGTAATATACATCCATTAACCCTCACTGTGCAATAGAAGTTATCAAAGAGCTACGTGCCCTGTACCAATTGAAAGAGATTTATTTGGCAGAGCATGATTTTAAAGGTAAGTACTTTTTGAATCCTTGGACTGTTTGTTGGCCTGTACCACAGAAAGGAGGTCTGGAGCTGGAAAGAAGATAAAAAGCGGGTGGTGTGGTTTATGGTGCAAGTCACTCCTTCCGTGGCATTTATCCATCGGAGTCACACCTGAAGCCGCACAGTGCCAAGGACAAGACACTGCTGGAGGTGCTGCCTTTTGGAGGAGATGTACAGCCCGGTGGCGGTAACCTGTGTGAAACCAGCAGAAGGATGAGGTCACGGCTGGGAACAAAAGGCAGCAATTTGGGGAACCTGTTGATCACCAAACAGCCCTGGGGCTTAGCACAGGCTTGGCGGGATCTCCAGTCTCTGATCTTGCTGATTAGCAAGATGGGAGAAGGCAGGAGATGGAAGGGGTTTGTAAGGAAGATGAAAGAGCAACTGAATCCTGACAAGAACAACCTTCCCAAGCCCCCTGTGTCTAATGTCAGCAGTTAGTTTGTATTTTCACATTTAATTTGGACACTGTCGGACCAAAGTCTCCAGGCACAACCTGTCACCATGCTGATTTCGACAATGTTAAAGTGAGATACATTGGTCCCATTGATTACATTTTAAATTGCCATCGTCTCCTGTTTATGCTCGTAGCATTAGACTGAGATTTCTCCTCAGCTTTTATTTCAAGCAGCAGCCTTGCCACACATTAGAGCATTCACGCTACTGACCATTTAACCACCCAACCCCCTGAAAGAAAAGAAGCCTCTTCCCCCCCCCACCGCCCCAGCAGATCAATGTTCAGGTCCCATCCATTCTCTATGGAAATGACCCCTCTGTAAATATCCCGTTACCTAATATTTACCACACTGGTGCAGAGTCCGAAAGGTAAATTTGAGAAGAGGTGATTTCAGCCCTCATAAACAACTAACCAAAGAAATGCTTCGCGAACAGCAGGCACGCAGGATTTGTTAGCTGTAGCAGGGCTACAAAAGCCATTCACAACACCCTTGTTGACACTGCTTTACTTCTTCGGGACTCTGCTTGCTAATAAAACTGCAAAAGGATTAACCAAGGAGCTTCACAGAAATTGCCACAAAACGCCTTAGCATTTATAACCCTGCTCTTGCTGCCCTGACGCACTCAAATTCCTATTCAAATCACCAGCTATTTGGAGCACACAAAGTTTCTTCCTAAAAAAGCAGAAAGGGGCAGAAGGTAGAACAAATTCGTGGCAACAAACAAACTGATGACAAGGAACTGAATTAAAAACTTTCACAGAAAAATTACAAAGCAATAATGGAAATTAATATCCACATAAACAAAATAAATCATCCCTCCCAGGTCACAAATTCCTGATGGCATAGCTACCAACTGATAGGTAAGGTACCAAAACGCTTCTGGAATAGCAGTTTTGATATCGTGACAGCTGCTGCAGCCTTCTCCATTCAAGTAGCAGAGTAAAATCAGCTCTACTAAAATCGAGTTTGTATTTGCCCTCCCACAGTTATGTTCTTGACCCACATTTCTTCCAAAAGAAGGCCGGCGCAGGGGTAATCCCTGTAACCAGGCCACCTCGCTAGAACTGAACAGAGGAGGACTTGGCAATAGGTGGAAGCGCCCTGTAAACCGCAAGCGCCAGGGATGAGCCTTAGTCCCCAACTTTCAGAGGGTTCCCCCTTTTCAGACTAGGGGTTATTCAGCACTTTGTTGCAGTAATGCTAAGGCATTTTGTAAGAGTTAAAGTTGTCTACACGGGACGAGTTTGCCTGAGTCAGGAGGCCAGGATTGGGCTCCTCTTTATAGCCTCTGTTCCTGCTTCAAGCAAGCATTTTAGTGCATGATCCTACTCCATTACACACCTCATTAAAAAAAAAACCTCTGTTTCATTTTGCTTTCATGAGCAATTTACATTTCATTTGTGATTTTTAAGCAGAAAACCCTTGGCACCGATTTTACAGATGACATACTGGAAAGGTTGGGGTTTTTTGTTGCCTTTTTTTTTTTTCTCTCTCTCTTAAAGAAAATAGGATTAGAGGTAAAGGCTTTTATATTCCACCACTTCTGAGACATATGTTCTGCTCTCCCACCAGTTATGAAGTGATTACTGGAGTGGCACAAACAGATTTTTTTTTAACAAAGTGAAGGTGTGATTTTCTCAGGTTCTGTGAGAACATGCACACTTATTTTTACCAACCCAATCTGTTTTCCAGTAGTTTAATGTCCGCAGGGTTTATAAGGCTATCTTAGGTGTCGGATTCAACGCAGCTTGCAGAGTGCTACCTGACTACAGAAGTTTAATGAAAAAGACACAGAGAAAGAAGAAATGATACAAGACTTAAAGTGATCTGGAGACTGATTTAAATATACAAAAAGATTGACCTTTTTTGCTGCTTGACCATATACGGTTCTCTAAAGCTTGAAGGCCCTCATATCATAAATACTTGCTTTGTTTTAGAAACCCCACTAAGATCTATCCCTAAATAATTTACATATACAGTCTGACTTTTATATTATTTTTACTCCACAAAGAGGAATTTGATCTTATAAACACTTACTCCCAGGAACAGCAATTCCAACAGGGGAAACAGGACTGGATTTCTTGCACCTTGCCTATTTAAGCTGGCCATAAAATGTTAGTAAAAGAACAAGTGATCTGATTTTGTATGAGTTCACACCCATTTTTCAGGTATATAAAAACGGAGACAAGCAAACAGACCTACAAGGCAGGGTAGGAAAGGGTTCACACCTGAATTGGACTGCTCATCTATTCCAGATTCTCAGTCAAAAATCTATAAACACAGCGACAGAAGACAATGCTGCTCCAAGAGGATCGTAAAGCTAGATTTTGGTCTGTTACACTGCGACAAATTTAGAATAACCACTTCAAATGTTGTGAAGTTACTCAGGACCAGAGGAAGTGAGAACAAAATTTGGTAAGGACTGTACAGGGAAGTAGTCAGTTAACACTTAATCCTTGGTGAAAATCGTCAGGTCTAGTGTCCATACAAAGAATTTACACTGCTTTAAAAAACAGTTCATCTGAAAACCCCTTCATGGATGTATTTTACAACTCTTGATATATCAGTTTAGCTCATAATTTAGCTACACAAACTAAACTGTAGATTTCCAGCCTGGTTGAAATCTATACATTTGAGCTTCTGCAAAGCTTTGAAGCAATTTTAAGTACAGTACTTCTGAAAAAAAAAAAAGCCTTTTATTAAATCACTGAAAGTTTATAGGTAGACAAAAGTCTTACACGAGGCAATATGCTTGAAATATGTTTGTGCTCAATGGCTCGGTGCTATTAAGACAAGGGGTTTGTAGCACATTTTGTTGATACAGGACAGTTGAGCCCTCCTAATCAAGATTTTTCCCAAGAACAGTCTTCATCCTTACCTCTACGCTGAGGGATTGGACAGTGAGGTCAAAGTCATTAGTCCCTGACAAAAGCCTTAGCAGGTCCCACTAAGCACGCTCGGTAGGATTTTTTGTTGTTGTTGCTTGTTATTTTGGATGAACAGTACCCCCTCCTTGCAAACTGTGATTTTCAGGGCAACCTCATACAAGTTAATCTGGCCACACTCACAGGAGCAGCAAGGTCTTGTGTCCAGCAGCAGAGGAGGTGGAGACCCTTTGGTACAGGGGTACAGGCATTTTGGACGCCCCTGAAATGCAGCTTTTGTGAAATCAGAAGTTTAACTCTAAAGTTGGAAGGAAAATGGGCACTGGGAAAAATTCTACACATCGAAACTTAGAGAACGGATAATCCTTTTGTAGGAAGTATCTAGAGACAGCCTTGGTCATTTCATCTATAGACCTCTTAAAACGCCAAAGGCACTTCTGACTTCGAAGTTGTTTTTACAGCTTTGTTTTTCCCTGCTTGCCTGTTGTAGTATTTCCTACTACTGCAACAGCTCCCCAGTGATGGACTCAGTGACGTTTCACTCCTTTTTTTTTTTTCCACATAAGCTCCCCATCCCCTCTTATCCCACTCCTTTCTTTCCTGCTGCCTTTACCAAATTTGTATCAGACAGAGCTATGAACAAATAAACATTCCCTTTTTAAAATTTACTATGTATACTGTATTATCCTGTAACTACATGATGGTCATCTCAAACATCTTGCATGAATTATAACAGGCTATTTTTATTGATTTTTACGATCTGCTTATTACCATCATTAAAAAAACCTCAATAGAAATTAAAGTGCAATAATCTATGGCAATGCAAAATGTTAAGTATCTGCTTTAGATCCACAGAGGCAGGGAAATTAAAAGAGGCTTAAACTCTGAGCTAATGCTTCATCCCTAATTCATTCTCTTGTGCCCATATATTGAAGTCTCAGCACAATGAATCTGTGAAAGGACACATTAACGTGTTGTGGAACTGGTGTACAATAAATTGATAGAGAATTTAATGTAACTCTGATCAGAGACTGGGCCAGAGATTTCAGTGATGAGTAATACCAGGCAAAGAATTTACATTTTAATTCAGGCTTTCCTTGAATTTTTGGCTTTAATTCATACTCCACATACTTCTGGGAAAGAAAGCTTCTGCTGAGGCATCCTATAGAAGGCAATGAACGTCTGACAGCAGTTAGTACTTTGTGATTTAATTGCATTGGTATTTCTTAAAAATAAGAGGTCATATGTCACAAAGCAACATCAGGCTCTGAACCTCTTCTTTTAAAGACTACTAAAAATTATTAAGTCCCATTTACAACAGGAGGAGCATACTAGTCCTAATGTTGCACAGTATATTTGTACTCACAAAGGGCTCACAAGATCTCATAATCCTATATTCTAATGAAGCAAAAATATCTTACATGGTATTAACATCACATCAAACAGAAACTCACACTCTGTGATAGATTTTTTCAAGAAGAAAAGCTTGCTTTTCAAAGTTCTTTCTGCTCTAAGCTTGCTTTTTAGATTGCTATGAAATGAAACACGATTTTAAAGAGTGGAGATGCAGAAAAAATACAGAATCAGTGTAATCTTTCCACTGTAAATACTCATGCTGAAATGACAAAGGAAAGTAGAAGGTGTATGCAAAATCACTGCAAATAAATTGCTACATATGCCGTATCTCGTAGAACTGCTGAACAATTTTTATTACATTTTTGTTCATTGGAGATTGCTATAGAGATCTCTGCATTGCAAGTAGCCACACCATTTCAGTGCTTTGCTGTTTCAGAAGAGCAGATTTTCTTGATTAATAACAAAAGGTTTTGTTGGGATCAGAGCTGTTTCCCACCATCTCTATGCAAACCCGGCAACACAAACTGTGTACATTAGCATTTCAAGGAGCCTCCTATTAATGATGGCAAGAAAAGCTCCTCTCGGTGGGTAAAATCCATTTTGTCCTCTCTTGTGACATCTGTTCTAACTTTTAAAGCCAGAAAGGAAACTAGATAATGCCAGAGAGTCTTTTGATTTACTGTATTGGCACTTGTGATGATGCTTCAGACTATAAAAGCATGTAACCCTAGTGGACATACATGACTGTGTAAATGTGAACATCTGCATATTCCCACAACATAGGGTGAATTGAAGAAGTAATTCCAAAGTTCTTTGTTAAACTTTTAACTAGCTTTTTTTTTTCAGGATTTCATAATTATGCTTTCAATTACTTCTATACCATACAAAATTCAACATTTTAAATTGTATTTTTATGTAAATGTTTACGGCTGCATATGTTTTTTGATTTCATTTCATTTCCCGAAAGCTTTTCTTTTTTTCACTTTTTTTGTGAGTAAAGACATTTAAGAAAATAGAGTTGAAGAAACTGAAATATGGTTAAAAAAAAATAAAACACCAAACAGTGTAGGATAAGAAAAAGTAAACTAAACCCTGCAGATTTCTTACCTCTTTACACCATCTGTGCAGTATTGCTCTTAGGCCTTTTACATTGGTCATCCTGGGAACAAAGCTGAAGGCAGATTCCAGCAGTTTTTCCATTCACTATTCATTCAGAGGTTCATCAGCTCCATATGGATCCAGCCAACTGCTGTGTTAAATCAGAGCCTTTTCCCAGAATTGACATGGTAATGAAGTCATGGTATTGCTCACAGAAAAGGCCTCCATAGGTATTTTCCTCTCTAACAAATCCAGCCTTTTCACCCCATTCACTCCCTAAAATTATCTCATAACGTTACAACATCTGTGAACTGGGTTTTTGCCTTTTAATGTCTAGCATGTTTTATTACATGACTATGCATTACATACTGGTTAACAAGACTCCTACATAACCAAGGAAATAAAATAAACTTGCACTCTTCTCTTTCCAGCTCAGATTGTTTTGTCCCCTTTTCTTTTAATTTATATCTGCTATATTTATTTTTCTCCAAACAGAGCTGTCCAAAGTAGTGATGTACAAGCTGAACTTCAATTTTTCTGATTTCTATCAGAAAGTGGGTTTAGAATGATTCCAGGATGAAAAAATTCTTAACCACAAAATGGTAAATCCATCAATACAAAAAATTGCTAAAGAGAGACTGTGTTAATGGCAACTATGTTGTAACAGTTTCCTTCAGCTCATCAGATGTACAGCTCTGAACTTTGCTTTAACGTCAACGGTTCCATATTTGTTAAAGAATAAATATCAGAAAGTTTATTTCTGTAATACGCCATCTGCAATGAATGCGTAGATATTGCCTTGATATGACAACATGAGGTAGCTTTATTGGAAAACTATGTCTTTCTCATAATAATAATGTTCTTGAACAAATATGATCTATAAAATGAGGTATCAGATGCATATGCCCAAGGTTAGCCATATACTGATGAGGAGAGGAGAGGAGAGGAGAGGAGAGGAGAGAACTAGTTAGTGACTTACAGTTTGTAAATATGCATCCCACTTCTGGTCTGCATGTATCCCAATACTTTTGTTCCGTATGAGTCAACACTGTGTCCTGGTAGGCTCTAGTATTTTGGACGGGAAAGCAGAAAGATACGGCACACACGATTGCACTCCTGCACCCCAGAATAACATCCATCCCGCCCTGCAACTTGGAGAGAAGTAGCATGGCTTACAGACAGACAGCGGCTCAGGGTCAGAGTTACAGTGGCTTTATGGGGCAAGTGACTGAAGAGCCTTCCTAGAGAAACTGTCTGTGGTATCCTTCTCAAATCCTGAGTACTCTTGACAGTGCTGGTCCCAGCATCTCAGGACAGATGTAGCAGAGTCATTGCATGTCCAGAGAAAGGCAACTAAAACAATCCAAGGTATAGAGCAGTTGCGCTAAGAAGGAACGAACAACTAAAAAAGATTAAGGTTCCAATTTGAAGAGCAGGTAGCTGAGAGGGAATATAAGTCAGGTTTATAGAATCACAAAGGTGGTAGAAAAGCTGAAAGCAGAACTCTTCAACAACTTTTGCAATACTAGAACTAGGGATCACTTGATGAAACCAATAGGAGAAAAATTACTTCTTTACACAGCACCTAGTGAACTTCTGGAACTTGCTGATGCAGAAGGCTGTGGAGGGACACTGCATCTGTAGTTTCATAAAGAAAATGAGATAACATGATGGACCAAGAGTCCATGAGCTAAGTCCATGAAAGGGCTAAGCAGGGCTACAGTCTGGCATCCCTAATAAAACTGTTCTGAGTGCTAGGGAAGTCAAGGGGAATGGACCACAGAAAGTGGCCAGGATAGTATGGCCTTCCTAAATAACATCTCCTGTTTCTGCTTTTGGAGACAACACCTGGACATTGGGGACATTGGTGTGACACAGATAGTGCCATTCCCAAGATCTTTTTTACATCCTGTGAATGTCACTCAGCTATCACTCAGATCCTGGAGCTCAGCATTCATTCCACTAAACAACGCCTGCAGGACTGCTCTGCCAAAACTGGCATCAAACATAGACCTGCTACTCAAAGTAAAGTTGTCCTAAAGGTAAATGGAGCATATGACCATGTCTTAGAGAATCAAGAACAGCTTTGGAGCAGAAACTGAGACGTCTTATTCTTGTTTGACACACATATTTCATAGTGTCTCCAGTAACAGACCCACTTTACTGCCTATGGTTGTCTTATGAGGGTGCTCCAACTGGGAATGAGACAACCCCATGGGAGATGTGTGACCACATACAGTCATCGATACCTCAACTAGATGCTGCAATGTAACTAGGTGACAGCATCTGCGCTGGATTAGATCCTGGTAAAAAGTGTTCTTGCCTGTGCTTAGTGCAATAAGGTGCACTGTCATGATTCTTGAAATGTATTTGTTACTCATTTGGAAAAAAAGCAACAAGTAATACTGGTAGGACACATGCACTTCTCATGGGTGAATTAATTCAGAAGTGTCCATTGCTAGTGGGAACATCCTAACAAACGTGTCTTTAATCCTGACATCTTTAAGTCTGTCTTAGTTAAGGATACAAAGGCCCAAGTTTGGTAATATTCCTTCTATACTTCTAATTCCAGAGGGCAAGACAGCTGTAAGGTACAGGGACAGCTCCAGCAGCACAGTTATTCAGAAATGTTGCCCTGGCTACATCCAAAGGTGTCCTGGGATGCATGACAACTGTCTCATGAAGAATAAAGAAGCACTTGATGAGCATGTGCAACATCCTTAAAATACCTGGGGCAATTTGGGGAAACAAAAAAATCTTTCTGTTTGTATAGAAATAGAAAGAAATGCAAGAAGAAATAACATCTGCAAAGAAACATGGCAAAGAAAAAACATCTGGAACTTCTATAGTAGATTATGCAAAAGAATACCCTTCCCACAACGACTTTGTTTTACCTATCCATGAAAAACAGCTGCTGAGTCAGTCAGCATCAGCCCACTCTGTTTGTCCATACTTCAGCTTTCAAGTTAACTACAGTTTCTACCACCCAACACAACGTTAACTGTTCAAGCAGGACATACCGAGCAAAGACAAATGCCATGCAACCTATGGGCCTCCCTGGTCCCTCTGAATTCAGACAGGACCCCATCCTGTGAAGTGATACTGGGCCTTGACGCAACAACCGCTGCAGTAAAAATGTGGAACTGAGAGCAACGCCCAGGCGAGTTTCAAGTCCTGCTTAGTAAGTCCTGCTGCGACAGGCCACTGTGGCAGCCTTGCACACCAAATGGATGGTTTCTACCAAGGATTTCTGCATGCCCTTGGGCACCAGGCAGTTACGAAGAGGAAATGTGACCAGCGTCCTCAAGAAATCATACACGCTGTCTCCGCGGTGCAGTATGTCCCCTCCTCTCCAGGCAGCAGAGTTTCCAAGTTGGTTATAAACCCGAGCTCTCCTGCATAGCAAAGAGCTGGGATGTTGACTTCCCCCCTTGGAGAATGGCAGAGGGCAGGGGAGACAAATCCTCAGCGCTGGTGAGGAAGATGCACTTGCTCTGAGAGTCTCAGAGGACAGATGTTGAAGAAGTTGGGCATTCTCTATGTCTGGGACACCTACTCACAACTAATCTCATCCTTTCTTGGAAAGAGCTTTTTAATTATTCAATGCACTTTAGACCTCTTTATTCCCAACTCAGGCAGAATAGCTGTTTAAATGCAGCCTGGGGCATGGATGTATGGCATTGTGTTGCAATTGCTTCCCCAATATTTGCAAAGAGATTGCTTATCTATTATCTAGGTATTATGCATCTCCCCTGCTTGCTTGTTCCTATAGGCTACTATGAAGAACAATGCAGTCGTGCTCAAAAGTCTTTCAACCCAGTATACATTCACCTCCCTGAACAGCTCATACAAAGTATTTACAAAATCACTACACCTGAGATTGCAACATAGCATCTCCCCGTCTGCCACCAAGCTATAAACCCTCAGAAATGTATGCCAAAGGTAATGCTGATGGAGGGAAAAGCCTGCTGGTTTGAAATGGGATGCCAGCACCTCATCAGCACCGTGTTTATTCCTTGGTCAGAGCAGCTCAACCCTGCTCAAACATACCACTGCTCTAACTGCGAGAGAGTGAGGAGGAACTAAAGAGGTAACTCTGTCTCCTCAGCCAACCAGACCTATACCTGCAGGTGGAAACCTGTAGGCCAGTCTCTTCTTGCATTCCTGTAAGTAACAGTGCTTTCACTGCAACTTCTGTACTCGGGCTATGGGCTGTTTGATTTAGTGACACCACGCAAGATGGAAAAAAAATTGCCTCCCTCTTCTCCCAGGAGATAGAGACACTTTGCTCCTCTATTACACTTCAATATTAGAGTCGTAATGAATGAAAACGAAAACATCATTTTGGTTGGAATCAGACTCACGGGAGTTTGTAAAGGAAGGCAGAATCCTTTACAGCCTTGCTGAGGGCATCCCACCCTGGGTGAAATGACATCTACTTCACGTCTACTCAGGAATTTGGTACGGCAAGTTACTCAGTTAATTCCAGTTTTACTAATGAGCTGGAGAAAAGTCTCTGACATAAGGAACAGCCTTGCAAGCCCCTCAGGAGAGGACACGAGCTAATAGACACAGAGGCCAGAACATTTTCCCAGCTAGAAGTGGCTGGGGTTTGAGGCACAAAATTACAAGTATGGAGGAGACCATGCTGCTGCTACCAGTGAAGGAAAGAGCAAAGACTTTGCAAGGGTTTCAGTCCTGAAAATTGTCCTAAGTATAAACACTCAATTTACAGAATGTAAAACATCATATGAATCACATGTGTAAATTTAGGACCACAAGATAAAAACATTGATTTTTTTTCTCCATAGCTCACAGAGGGTTCAATTCTGCTCTGATGAAACTAGCAGAAACCTTTGCCTTTGTCTCTCAAAGGGCAGACAGACTCTTTTACTCTCCTCTCAGTCCTCCGGCTTTCACCTCCATTGCTTTTAGTCCAGCTTTCAGTAACAGTCACTTAGTGATTCTTGGAAATCAGCAGTAAGTGTACAGCATTTCTAATTTTTATCTCACTTCTTTTAACCCTTCCTGCCTAGTGCTAGAGGGGTTTGTTTGTTTGTTTGTTTTTTCATTTCTAGGCAAGTGTTTTCAGCTCCACTTCATCTGTTCCATTCTGCAGTTACTGTCCTTGCCACTTCTTTACATTCTTGCTTTCCACTTGACATTTGTGTTTAGGTACACTTCATCCACATCATCGTTTCCAATCAAACTACTACCTGCGGCTTTTGTTTGCACTGACCAACGGCTCCCTAATTATTCGCTGTCTCTACATTAAATCCATCACAGGCCACAGAAGACCTATTTTTCCCCTTCAGTTGTCTAGCCCTTGAAATGAAGATCGCAGACAATTTGTAGAATTATAATCAACCAATACACAAATCAATAAAGAAATTTAGCTCAATTAATGACCACCCGCACTTTCCAAACTAAAGAAAAACCAAAACAAAGTAGTAAAATATTTCGTTGGTTACTTCAGAGTTTATCTTCTAGGTGTCTTTTTTGGCCCACCATAAGAGCACAAACAGTTCAGGTAAGCATTAGTGCACAGAACAAGAACACATCCATAAAATAAAGTACTCATTAACAGTAAATTTCAGCGTCCAGATTCCTTACCAATATGCCAAGAAAATCGAGATGAAGGACTGGCAGGAATTTCAGACCTGCTGTATATATTCTTTTGTAATTTCTTTAAAGATGAGGTGGGAGAAAATATGCTTAGTTGTTTGTCAGACCCCTTAGAAAGAAGCAAAGTTTGCTTTGAAGTTCACAAACTTGCGAATATTTTAGCTTGTGGCTGTTATACTGAACTGCTTGTTAGTGCAGCAGGAACAATCTGTTGCATTATTAATTTAAGAGATCTATATACCTGCACTACTAATGATGCTGCCATTAGGAGAGAGGGAGTGCTTCCTTTAAAAGACCTCATCCTGCAGTGATCTTCATGTTGGCAGGTTATGCATTGGTCTGGAACTTGCAGCTGGATCAGGTACCAAGCCCCTACCTTCTCTTCTTTACAGTTTGTTGGCATCTTTTGCAACTTGCCTAATTCCATGTCACCTTGGACACTTCAGCTGGTCTCCCACTGATCACCCAGCTAATAGTCAGGTGTGTCAACGAGAAGATAGCTAAGTTCTCCCCCATTTAGCTGATTTAGCCACGTTAACTGCAACCAACTGCAGAGCCTGGGTACCTGTGCCAGGGCTGCTTACAAATGGCAGCAACACCAGAAGCAGATAAACAGAGAAAATGTTCCAAACAAGCCAAACATCTGAGAACCAGCAAGGTGTCACACAGCACAGCAGCAGGCGCACGGCTGGGTGTGCGCTGTTCTGTCTGTAGACCAACGTAACAACAGATCTTCGGTTCAGTTCAGCACTTTCTCCCTGTGCTGGGTGCGCAGGCCATTCCAGAATGGTATGGTATAGCAAATAATTGTCATGTAGGGTAGAAATTAGCTCCTGGAATAACAGAAATAATTTTAGTGTCTATCTGTAGCTGTCAATATGTGATTTAGTGGTCAAAGGCTACAGAGCCATTCAACCGACTCAAAAGTAGAGTAGATATATATGTTTGGGCAGCTGGTTGGAGACTCCTCTGAGTGTACTGATTAGTTGTCCAGGAAAAGGACTGGAAACATCTTTTTAAAAGAATCCTAAAGCCTAAACACTTTGAGAAGCACAACACAGGGAGCTGACACATGTGTGTGAAGTGTCTCATCTGAACTCCAAAAGCATTGCCTCTGAAAAAGTAACTCTGGAAAACTCCATTATAGTAACGTGGACTTTGTGAGAGACAGAAATATAAAAACATACTTCCTACCACTGAGAAAGAGACGCTCTGAGTGATTGCATTGCAGGGCATATCGCTGCAGAAGGTGCATTCTGGAAAATCAGACAAAAGACGCAAGCCAAATTTGCTGGGCTGTAAAGCTGACAACCCCGCCAGAGATACTCAGAAGTAAAGGCAGCCTTTGAACTGTATGTTATATGCAGCAGGTTGTTGCTGATGGGCCTCAAATGGGATAGCAGTGACAGATCAGGCAGCTTCTCTTCTAGCTAGAAAGGTACCTCAACTGCTTTTGGGCAAAAGAAATCCCCAGTTCTGTTTCTCATTGGAATTGATTCCTCACAATTAAGGCTAATCTTTCATTTGATGTTTACTCAGTTTACTGCCTTTCTGCATTCTGCACTGTCCACATCTGGCATTACACTTTTTATTCATTCTAGCCAATACACATTTATTCATCAGCTGTGTTTGTTCTAGCTATGGTTGAGATGGCAATTTCATTCTAAGTCTCTGCATGCAATGATGGATACGGTACCTTTCAGCTGAACTTTCTCATGCTTGTTCTCAGGCCAGAACTTATACTTTTTTTCCTGAAAGTTGGAGGAAAACATGTAGTCCTTTTCAAACCTCTCAAATTTAGATGTGAGAATGCAGCATTTTAACAAAAATGCTTTTTGATATGGAGTGCTTTTTTATTTCTGAGTCCTTCCACTTTAAAGCAACTCTGAAATTACAGGCACAAGTATTTTTTCAAATGTTATCATAAATGCAAAAAAGGCACAAGACTGCATTTAGGAAAGGTGAGGTTTGTAAGGAGAAGGAACACCACCACTCCATGAACGCCAATGGGAGGGTGAAGTGTGTGACTGTGAGAATGTTTAATGAGTCACATTTGCATACAAATAGTTACAGAGCACTCAAATGAGTCATGAAAATTCACATAGTTTCTAAAAATGCGTGCATATGTTAATGCAATGGTAAGGTTGAGATTTCAATTTAAGATAAGCAAAAATATTTACTGTTCTGATTTCTGCCTGTTATTGCTACTTACTACAACAGCCTATGTAACATTCATTCAATTCTGATCTTGTCAGCATTTATCAATACAGAGCTTTGATTTTTTTTTTTTTTTTTTTTTTTTTTTTTTTTGGAATGGAGGGTGGACTTTTTTGGTGCAACCCAACATTATTTTTCCTGCATTAATAGTGAAGTGCATTATATCTGTATCACTTTCTATTTTGTGGCCGCAATATCTGCTGACTTTCTTATCCTCTCTTCTAGACACAACGCTTAAAAACAGCACTATGCAACATCTTGAAGGTTATCAGAAGTAGGGCACAGAGCGTTGCTAACCCACTGGCTACAGAAGGCACTGCAGAGACAAGGCCCTTCTCTTGAAGCTTTACCTCCTACCTGCAGGAACCACTAAGGTGACAAATAAACCTCTCCGTTACAAGCACACAGGCAGCCTGAAACGAGCATTCAGGGGACCAGTGTCAGCTGAAGGAGTAACTGGACAGGATTCCTGCAAATAAAAAAGTCAGATGAGCAAAGAGAGAGCTGGGGCAGTCTAGGGCCCAGAGTAGACAGGATATGTATTTATGAAGGACATCCGGCAAAGGGGTAATAGCGATAGCTTATCAACGAGTCATAAATAAACTTAAATTCTGTGTCCCAGTAAAAACAGGCACTTGAGCTAGGATGTCTAATGTGCTGTTCAGGAAAGTAAGGAGGGTGTCAGAGAGCTGGGCTCTGTACAAAGAGAAAGATGGGAAGGGGAAAGAGCTTCTTTTTGGAAGAAGGCTTAGGTACATACTTGCAGAGTTCTGTCAGGCAATATTAGAGGATGATTAAAAATTAGTTAGTATGAGTACAGTCTTCTGTTGCTATAATGACAAAAATAATAATAAAAAAAAAAAAACATTGAGTGCTGTTTATGTCAAGGACCCAGGAGGCAAAGCAGCTGGCTCACCACAGCTCGAAGAGCTCACTCTCCATTACAGCGGTTTGTAAAGCTAAGGTAATCTAACCAACAGCAGAAAGAACAAAAGATTTTTCTTTCTCCAGTACTAAGTGCAACAGCTGAACAGCTCTGAAGGTGACTCTGTTAACTCTGCTCTCATACCAGCTATCATAAGCACCTATCCATGCCACGGGTAACACTTTCCTGGCTCTACGAGAAGACATCACGTGAGGACTACGAGAACGAAGTACTGCCTGACTTCTGCATCTGTCATTCTCTCAAGCTGCCTGATTTTAAAACATTAGCAAAAATGGCAAGGTAACAGCTTGTGTTTGTTCTGTCATCCCCCCACTTCAAGACCCCTGACGCATTGAGAGACAGACTGTGGGTCAGGTTCTGCTCTGCCCTGTTCTTTCTGTAGTTATTTACACCTGTACAAACTGAGTGGAAAACATGCAAAATGGTACCATTTTGTTTTGATAGTGTTTTACCCTCACTTCACAGGGGTGAGAATGAATAGACAGGGTGCAAGGCAGTGGAGAATCAGGGATTTTGTATATTAAAAAACAGTGCAGACAGCCACAGAAAGTGTCAAACACCGTACAAAAGGACTGTTCATGCATTCATGCTCAGCATCTGTGATCCGGACAGTATAAACAGAAGTCAGTATCTTTGTGCTATGTGGGGCTTATAGGGTTTTGTTTATATAATTTAAAAATCAGCAGACCTGCAAGGCTGAATGTTGCAGGGTGCTTTGCAAACAGCAATCTCACCCGTTCGCAGCATTTCAGAAGCCTCGTGAGCATACGCTGAGGAATTCCCTTATTGTTGGTAGATGGTAAAGGCTATTGTCAGATGACTGATACTGGCTCTCTGCCACATGAAGCTGGAGCCTACAGTTTTAATTAAAAACCCTAAAACAATTTGAAGAATTGCCTGTCTGAAGCTCTGATTAGCTAGGATGCCTGCCCCTTCCATACGCGGTTAGGCAAGTGATAGCAACTAGGTAGGAAGCCTTTCTGCCACGCTGAAGGGTTCAGATCTGTGGC
This sequence comes from Aramus guarauna, assembly GCA_013400195.1. Lineage (NCBI taxonomy): Eukaryota > Metazoa > Chordata > Aves > Gruiformes > Aramidae > Aramus > Aramus guarauna. The sequence continues at coordinate 53,894 of VXBL01006296.1, read as the reverse complement.
TCCATATGCAAGAAAGCCACCCTCCCACCCCCACCCCCCAAAATGGACCTTTGATGCTTGAAGCCAAGATGTGTTCACATGTTCTGAAAGGGTGGACTCCGCTTCAGTCCCTCAGCGAGGCAAGGGAGCTGAATTCACAGATGTGCAAGCGTCGCGAAGAACGAAAGAAGCATGGTGGCTAAAAGCAGACTGGTAGAATTGTGACTGAACGAGAGGGAAGGTAACAACCAGCGGGGCTGAGAGCTGCTCTTATCTACGTCAGCTTCCAATGACAGCTGGTGATTACTAAAACAGCGTCATGGCCTTGTCCTCCCCAGCAGGAAAGGGGTTGATAGCAAAACCACAGTAGAAATAATGTGAGCCTGTTTTCACATAGGCTGCCTAGAAAACAATTTATCCTCCACTCTGCCTAGCTATTATCACCAATGCCCCATAGGCACCAGGGTCGAAGTACATTTTAAGGAGTGATTTGAAGGAGAACGGCTGGAGAGAATTTTCCAGACCTTTGTTCCACGCATGGAGGATAGGATGCAGGAAAGCATGAAGGTATCTGGGTGGGAAAAGGACTAATGCATGGTAAAGGCCAGCATCGCTAGCAGAGCACAGGTCATGTTCAGCAACATGCTAAGTTAATAGAGCTGGAAAGAATGGATAGAGACTCCAAAAAGAGAACAAGGTTCTTTTTCTCCTGGAGCACAGAGGATGTAACGTGAGGTTAGTGGTTGTAGATGCACTTTTTCCTCTTTAACTATCTGGTTTGTGAATCGATGGCATTTTTGTCGTCTGGAACAAAATCTCATGCATCCTGGGATTTTGTTTTGGTCTCCCTCATATTGTAAGCATACTTGAGAGCTATTAAATTGAACAGCCACTAGTTAAGCAGTTAAAGCTGGGCTCTGACAGGTTTCCCAAGCTGCTTCTGAACATATTTGGCAAATAAATTCCTCCTCATCTGCTAATTTCAGACTTTTAAAATAATTTAGCTCTCAAGTACATAACATAAAGTGATTATCTTGTTCTTTACAATCTGAGGGCAGAATCTATTTAGAACCTGAGCCGGCTGGCTATGTGCAAGTGGAAAGCTTTAGATAAAATTCACTTGCCAATGCAGAGCAGTGAAACAAACTCCCTCTCTGCTCTTACGAACAACTGCTATACTAGCCAAATACCAGCTACGTTCCTCATGTACATTCAGAAACACACCTGAAGCTGGATCCAAAGCTGTGAAATGACAGGGAGAGTCTTCCTGGGTTTCACTGGATCTGCATCAGGCCCCTTGTGCATAAAGCATCAAGACTACTGAGCCTCCATCGAAGGAGTTTCCACAGCCTGTTCCATGTCTTACCCACAGCCAACCCCGTAACAGCTGATCCACACAGACAGCCTGAATATTCTATACCGGAATGTACTTTTGCAGCTTATACACATGCGCTTAATTCCACAAAACACTACCAAAATAGCAGAAAAGAGAGCAATTGGCACACTGCAGATTGCTCCCTAAAATATTCCGCAAGTTGCGTTGCTGCTGTCAGTACAGAGCAGAGAGTATCATCTCCCCAAATGCCTTTACCGGGTTGAAAAAAGGAACATCTGCATTACAGCAAAAAACACCCAGACAACAAAAAAATTACCTAAAACTTTCCCATGACATTTGTTTTTCCTTGATAGAATCTATACAAACACTACTGAAAACAAAGCAGAAGCTCACATAAAAAAAAGACAAAACCATTGAAGCAGAACATGGCCACTCTGTACTAAATAATTTCTGCAAACCTAGCCAAATATTCATCAGAATTTTAACATCAGATATGCCTTTACAGGGACAGTGGATCCTACAGAAAGATCCAGTACCCCAAATGATACTAAACGGATATAGGAAGAACGATTTTTCCCACCTTGTGAAACTTTTCAGAATTTCAGTAGACTTGCTTCAAAATCATGCTTCAAAAGAAAACCAAGACTATTCTCCTGAATATTTTCTCAGGAAATTCTTAAAGCAGTGGTTGACGTTTAAAAGGCCTGTTGAAAACCACAGGTTCCTATCCCGTTCTTCCCAGTTGAGCCTGAAACTCAGAATTTCCATTGCACCAGGTGAATGTCCCAAATGACCGCTTCTGGAGTGTCTCCTACGTGAGGGTTATAAGCACTTCATTGGATCTGTCTTGAGCTTATATCTCCCATAAGCTAGGGAATTTATCTAGTGAGGGCTAAAATCACCGCAGTTTACTTCCCAAGTTGTCCTAACAGGAGAGAGAAATACAGGAAACTTCTTCAGAAGCATTCACTTTCTGGATAGTGTTGCTTACTTTAGCGTGTTGTTTCAAACGAAAGAAACAAAAAACTATGAATAGAGATCTGAAACTTAAATTCTCCCTCTCCCCTGTTCCCCTTTAACCCTTAGACTTCCTTGTTCCGCATCCAAGCCCTCATCCAGCTGCAACTGGTACTTTCCCTGGAATTCCAGCCCCATCATGCTCAAGCCAACCAACCCATCATAATCTTTCTTGTCCCCCTCTCCATCAGTGTCACCTGGTCCCTGATGTCCACCTTACTGGCTCCACACCACCTTGCGAGTTCCCATCTGGAGAGCAGGAGCTAGAAGCAATCTACGGGCCATGAAAAGCTTACTGGAAAGGAGTCTGGAATGTCCCTTATTACAATGAACTTACGCCACCTCAGAATCATTTCCCACACTTGCTAGAATATACTCTGTCCTACCCTCAAAAGGGATATTCCCTTTTCAAGGAAAAAAAAAATAAAATTATAATCTCTTGACTTTACACCAATGGTCATTTGTGAAGCAGCTGACCAGAAAATGTACTGGTTAGTAATTCTAGTTCTGGCTGCCAAGCTTGTGATAGATGGGACCTGTTTCTTCAGAGTGCTTGGCATTTTCATTACACTCTAGATATTTAAGAATAACTCCCATTGACTTCCCATGTGGTAAACAGTCTCCTGACAGAAGTCTGCTTTAAATGACTTGTCCATTATCTCACAAAAAAACTTTGTGGCAGAGGCATGGATCGAATTAAGTCCTCCACAGCAGAATTCAGATGTTTAATGGGAGCGCCTTGCCTCTTTCACAATCCTTTGCATACCTTCTACAATAACTGAGGCAAGGCTCCCACAGAAACCAACCTCCCTCACTATGTAAGTCACATCTACGCTGCAGTCGAATAAGCAGTCCTGCAATCAAAGATTACCACAGCTAACAACAGGCTGAACCATGGTACAGAAATGCACAAAGCTAACAACTATGAGCATCTAGTAGCCTAGAGGTTACACACTGTGGCCTGTAAATCCCCAGTACTCCACCAGACCACAGCCAGAACAACTTCTTGGTGAAAGTTTGTTAGTCACTGCTCATTTTCTCATTGCTGTCATGTGTTTTAATTAAAATGTGTCAAGTCACACACACAAAAAAAATAATTTGGAGAATTGTCGAGAAAGGCTGAGATCCAGCCCTGGCATTGACCATCCACATCAAGACCAGGGTGTCTGGTTAAACCATATGCTGGCTGGGCTAACGACAGCTGGACTTGGAAGTCAAGGAGGTATCAGGGTAGACTTAGAGTCTTTTACCATACTAATGTTATTAGTATACTTCTGTATTAGAAGAAATAAGTCACCATGGAAGCAACAATTTTCTCAATTGTCTGTAAACTGAGTCTTGAAAGGCAGGCTTACAAGTAGGTATCAACCAGACACATGCCTTTGGTCAAGTGAGGTGAATCCCATCTCCAGAGCCAAGAGACCTGTAGAGCTGTGAAAGAGAATAAGAAGCACAAAACTATTTCTACTGAAGTGAAAACGAAGCAGAGTGAGAAGGCAGGAAATTAAGAAACTGCAACAAGTCCAAATTTTGACTGTTCAATGGACAACAACTGAGATCCTCAGCTAGGTATAAACCAGCTGTTCTGCTCTGACCCAAAATATTTTAAGAAGTTTGCACATCCTTTTAATGTTTTCAGACCTCTTGTCTCTGCAGGAAACAATAGCTTGAGGCCTTAAGTAATTTAATTTTGAGTCCATCCCCAATTACTTTTATGTTGCCAAATTTAAACATCTTGGGTACACATATAGTTTCAGTACTGTGATAAAAGTAGTAGAAAGGTTTCTCAAGCATGTGTTTTGTAATAGTTGAAGGCATTCAGCCTTATGGAGCGACTGACGTGAACAATGTGGTGGAATCATCTCCAACTGTATTTGTAGCTAAAAACCCATCAGGAGAACATATGACTTTAATTTCGCCAAACTGGACACTTATTGTCCACCACTGCCTCTGCAATCTAAATTGTGCAAAATGACTGGATGTAACCCTTTGGTGCCCTTTGAAAAATACTAAATTATAAAAACACATAGCCTGTCTTTTCCTGCAATCATCCATTTACAAAGAATATATGTGCACCAAACTTAGACCAGCACAAAAACCCACTTGCACTCCTGTAATCTGATAAGAAGGCTGGGTGACCTTTTGCTCATCTCTGATGAAACAATGAGGTACTTATTTGGGATTTATCCTGTAGTACACCTCAGCATTACTCCACATTATCAAAAATGAAAACCTACTGCTTTTCAAAACTGAAAATTACACACTCATCTCTTCAGGGCTAGGATTAAAGGTAACATTTTTAAAGGCATCCAACCTCCAGTTTTAGAAGTTAAAGACAGATTTTTCTGGGTATGCAAGTGCACAAAATGCAATACAAACTTAGTGATATTTTCCATAGCATTTAACTTTCTTTGATTTAAATAAGGAGCCTTTCAGCATTCTGAAAATCCCACTTGCAGCCTGTTTATATCTTCAGATATTTTTAATGCCTATTTTCATGCAAGTGGCTCCTCTCTTAAAAAACGTATGTAGTGCCTCTAGTCACTTAGACCATCCACAGAGGAAGTTCGCACGATGACACTCGACAGTTCCACACTTAACTTGCAAACACCCAGCACCAGGATTCACGAGTGCAAACTAGGGTCTACAGGCTCAAAGAAAGATATGCATCATCTCAGGACATTTCACCCCAGCTATCCATCTCCAACAGAAGGAATGACCATTCTACAGAGACAGAACTCAAATGACTAACTTTGATTACACATCTAATTTTTAAAGGCTAAAACTGGGTATGATGAATGAGAAAAATTAGTAATCTACAGTGGAATTCACCTCACTTGGCACCTATAAGTCAGGCTTCTGGTCAAAATTGGTTGTCTAGCTTCTGCCGAGAACTGATGGGGAGCAACAGTCCCCAAACGAGGAGATTTGTTCCATCTGGAGAGAGGTGTCGAACAGGCACAGAATGAATCACTCTCTGCAGGTGTCTCTTGTTCTCTCTTCCCACTGACTATACAGGGATGGCACCAAACCTCTAAATAGCTAAGATAAGGTGAGATGAACCTCAGCCTCAGGAATGGGTGAGTCTGCCAGGCCAGGCCCGGCATTCAGGCTTCTTGCCATCCAGGAGATGCCTTTACCCCTGAGCTACAGTGTCAGGCTCCCTCTTGTTTATAATCCCTCTGGCCCTTTGAAATTTGCATCTGTTTCTTTACCATGGCAAGCTTCAACAGGATGGGTGGGTGTCCTCCGCCTTAGCCTTATCTCTACTCTGGTCGTTAGGGGTGCTTTGCAAGCAGGAGAGAGTTTGTATCACCTCTGATGAAGAGAACATTGAACCTGAGTCTCTCACTTCCAGGGCAAGTGCTCTCATGAGAAAAATTGCTTATAAAAAGCACCAGTTTTTTTCCTTCTCTCTCCCTGAACTTTCCGGCAGCTACAGCTGCTGCGCTTTGCGCTAAGCTCCATGCTGTCAATGCGCATTTAAGCATGATGTGAGCACACCTCCTGGACCAGGCCTCTCGAGAGATTTAGACACGGACCTATTTTGTGATTCTCAGGTGGGCTTATGCAGGTGACAGTCGCTAAGAAAGTCAGCTTAACCTAGATAACGCTCATTCTGGGCCTATAAAGAAGCAAAGTTTTAGCAGCCTAGGAACTTGACTGGAAATCCCGTAGTTCAGCAGGGCTTGTGAGGGTGCACTTGCGTTTGGGACGTGGTGTGAGTATTTTGCTAAGCTGCACTTCCAGTATCCAAACCCTGAGTGGAATTAGGCTCTCCCGACCACAGAAAATTTTGCTCTACACGTTAGTTAAAAAGGACTGAGAATGCTGCGGGTCCCGTCCTAACGTAACCAATAACGATAGCTTTGGTACAGCACTAAACTAGTACTGCTTGCTTAATTCTACAAGGCTTTCCATCTTGGAACTGAGGTACCCTGCCTGAAGTGAACAGGATGGTGAGATTACAGATTTACCAACAATTAGATGACAGTCGCAGTACAGACCCCGTGTTCTCCTCCATGTTCATGAAACATTACTGCTGAGCAAGAACAAACTCACAGAGCATACTATATAAACACATCTATACTTGAAATTATCATGATTTTACAATGTGAAAGGGGGCTAGGATGTTTTTAAAACCATACCTGGAACAGATTTTCAAAATCTTCTCCCACCAATTCAATTCCCAATCCTTCCTTTTTCCAGTGAAATTAAGCCAAGCATTTTGTGATCTTATTCCCAGAGGTCTGTACCTAAAAATCAAAGTTAGGCTAAAGTGGGAGGCCGAGGGGAGCTGGACCAGACAGACAGCTAATTAACAAAAGAAAGAATAAGCCCATTTTTTATTCCTTGGTTTATTCCTTACTGTGTGCGAGGTACCGTCAATAACCTCCTGCCTGCCCCCTCTCCCTTTTCTATTTTAAATGGATTTTCCACAGAATTGTTGGGGAGTGCAAAATTCGCAACATTTTAGACCTATACTAATTTAAAGGTATCACTAGAAAAGCTACGGTAGATGAAAACCATCTGCTATGTAAGTCATGCGCTAAGAAGTGAACTTGTTTGATCCCAGATTTTAGCACAACCACGTAAATTAGAGAGCCACCTAACTGGTTCACTGTAAGCGCTTCTAGAAGACATGCTACGTAACTTAATTAAAACATGGGCATTGCATTAATAAAACAGCTAAAGGTTTTTAAAAAGAAATGTATTTGCTTTTGAGTAAAAACATAAGAGTCAATACATGGATTTAATACACTTCACACCAGTTAACACTTACTATGCCAGAGAGATGCTGCTTTCAGAAAGATTTCATGGCAGTATTCTTCAAGTAGCATCAGGTCAGCGACAGCCCTTTGCAAGTAGCAGTTTACATAGAAGTCTCTTCAGGGCACCGGTCCTACTTACAGAAATGAGGAATCCTACAAAACAGAAGAAAACATTAGAATTGAAGTGTCTGAATTTGGACTTGATATAAATGTCCTGGCAAAACTACACAATTCACATAGAAACACCCCTCTTTGCAGAGTGGTCCTCGAAAATATGGTGTGAGTGAAAGGCATTCCTGCAGGAACAGTAGGTCGGGGCTGCGATCATAAAATGATATGCACGTCAAAACTGCATCAGAACAAAGGCCTGTCCATCCTACAGTCCAACACTTCTGCCCCAAAAAAGCAGATGTCTAGGAAAAATGAGAAAATATGTATGTTCCGTCACAATACCTCCCAAGCCTCCAACAAGACGCAGGTTGGGAATATAACAGCAGCAGATGAGAGGTGTTTAGAAGTGGGGATGAAGAGACTGACACTGTACAAAAGCACCATTATTCAAAAGCATAGTGGGTAAGAGATCTTACAGTTGGCAGATCAGTGGCATTTGCAGATACGGCCCAGAAAAGAATGGAGTTTGGAAATGGGACTCAGAAGAGGTCCATCCATATGTTCCTTGAAGAACACGTAGGGGTTCAGCGTGGCGTGGGTGGAAGCAATGCGCTGCGCATCCTCACGCCCAAGGGAGGTACCTGGAAGCGAAGGGCAGCAGCGATGCCAGCCCTGCTGCTCTGAGAGGTGCTGCCGGCGGGATGCGAAGAGCCGTGCCGAGGGCAGCTGAGGGACGCCGGGCAGCAGGACTCACGCTCCCAGCAGCACGGTTCTTCACAAACAGCCCTGGGAGCAGGGAGATGTCACCCCGCTGCTGCTCCGGGGCTTCCCAAGCAGATGGGGCGCGCCAGGGCCCCGCTTCCCGGCCGGTGGTGACAGCAGCCACGTCCCACGGGCAGCTCCACTCCACCGGGCCCGGGTGAGCCACCGGCAGCGTTCACACGCAGCAGCACATGACAGGCGTGTGGCAGAGGGCTGGCGGCCGCAGCCACATCCCTGCAAGCCAGTACTGCAGCGCTGGGGACAAGGGGCACAAGGAGGGCCTGCTGCTTGCCTGGCACCGAGCTGAGCACTGAAGCAGGGGAAAGTAGAAATAAAATTTAAAAATAAAAAAAATAAAAAAAAATCCCTTCCCCCAAGGCAGCTGCAGAAGTGCGATGAAACCCCCTTTTAGGCACAATCAGCCCTGAGCATCTGGGCAAGGATGAGGTGGGTGCAAAGTGCACGGGGAGGAAATGTGTCAGCTGCAGCATCTGAGAGCAGCAGAGCAAACTCAGACGGGAAATGAGCTTGCAAAGTGCACCCAACAAGATGATCGCGGGGATAAGTTGCTTCTATGGAAACTACAGCCCGATAAACCAAAAAACAGTTTGATGGCAAAGTTTTAGCAGGAGCCGGCTCATGCCTGGTTTCAGCTACGTTCCTCACCNAAACAAAAACGAAGAAACAAACAACCTCCCCCCCCCAAAAAAAAAAAAAAAAAAAAAAAAAAAAAAAAGAAAAAGCTGCACAATGTGTTTCTTGTTATGGAAAAAAAAAAAAAAAAAGAGAAAAGAAAAAAAAAAGAAATGGGGACACAGGTTTTTTCCTGTATGGGCTACATCATATTAAGCTGTAAGTTTAGTTCTGGACAAACAATCTCTTGTTGCATCTCTGGGATGGAGGTTAATGAATTCCCACAGATGATGTTGGCCAAACAGTGGTCGGCTTGTGACTTGATTTCCAGCATCATGATGTGAGGGGATCAGTATAGAAAAGCACTTTGAAGGGAAGAGGCTGCCTACAGCAGGATTGTTTCTACAAGCTAATTGTACTGAGTGCAGCTGCACAAAGCTGGATCAACAGTAATAGAAGGCGGCGCAGACTTCCTGACGCCAGCCCCGCAGAGCTCCCACCAACAGCCTGGCAATTCCAGATTGTTTTCCAGACCTTATCTCTCCCCCAAGTTTTTT
>VXBL01006296.1:0-41447 GCA_013400195.1 Aramus guarauna | reverse complement strand
GCGCGGCGATGGCGCCCCGGTCCCCGCACGGCCCCGCGCCTTTGTGGCGGGCCGAGCGCCAGCGGGCCGGCCGCCGGCCGAGCACTATTTACTCCCTCAGCTGTGCGGCGTGGCCACGCCCCCTCTCGGGATTGGCTCTCCGGGCGGAAGGCCTGCGCAGCCCCCGCGCCGTCCGCCCCACCAGTGAGGGCGACCCGGGGTGATGGACGTGCCGGCAGCCGCCAATGGCAGCGAGCGCGGGCTGGGCCCGCCGGCGGCGGCGGCGGCGCTATAAGAGGAGGCCGCGCAGCCCCGCGTCTCAGTGCGAGCTCCGGCAGCGCCCAGAGGGGGAGGGCAGCGCCAGCCCTTCGCAGGCTTCCCGTCCGTCTGTCCGTCCGCTGGAACCGCTCTCTCCGCCCGCCTTCCAGCATGAAAGCCTTCAGCCCGGTGCGGTCCGTCAGGAAAAACGGCCTCTCGGAGCACAACCTGGGCATCTCCCGGAGCAAAACCCCCGTGGATGACCCCATGAGCCTGCTGTACAACATGAATGACTGCTACTCCAAGCTGAAGGAGCTGGTGCCCAGCATCCCGCAGAACAAGAAAGTGAGCAAGATGGAAATCCTGCAGCACGTTATCGACTACATCCTGGACCTGCAGATCGCCTTGGACTCGCACCCCAGCATCGTCAGCCTCCACCACCAGAGACCCGGGCAAAATGCTTCCTCCAGAACTCCTCTGACCACCCTAAACACAGACATCAGCATCCTCTCGCTACAGGTAAATACCTTCCCCCGAGCCCCTCTGCCCTCCGCTGGCCTAGACGGGGGACTTTAAGTCGCTGTTAGGAACCTCTCCGGCGCGGAGCGCAGTGGTTGCCGAGGGGCCGGCGCTGCCGCCCCCCCTCCCCGCCGGCCGGCTCCGTAGCCGGGGTGCCGCGGGTGAAGCGCTTGGTGCTCCAGGACACTCTTCTCCTGCCCCTTACCTTTGTGTTGCTCTTTCCTCGCAGGCGTCCGAGTTCCCCTCAGAGCTCATGTCAAGCGACAGCAAAGCACTTTGTGGCTGAATTAAACGGTGAGTGCAGTGCGTCTTATTTCTGAACTTAAGGTAAAAAGTGTCCCTTCTGGGGAAGGGGAGGCGCGGTGGTTAATGGTAAAAATCGGTCCCGAAAGTTGATTAGGAGATGCCTTTGTAATCAGTAAGAAATTAAAACTAGTAACTGAGTCTTGCAGTCCGAAGTATTTTTGTTGCTAAGGTTCATTAAGCAGCACAGACTGCTCTGATACTACTCGCTGCTTAATGTGAATTCTCTCGTTATCTGTTCTTGGAGTCTCAACTTCCTGGGCCAAAGTGACTGATTAAGTTGGGAATCTTGGCACAATTCCTTAAATTCTGTGATGTGGGATTGTCTGCGCTATCAATTAAATAAGTGACTGCTTTTAATCAAGTAATTGCTGTAAGAGGCAGACTGGCGCCTCTGAGCATTGCATTTACAGAGATCTAAATAGAGATTGGACTGAGAATCCTCTTTCTACCCTTTCCCTTGAGTGTGTGTTATTTTAATGTTCAATTTGCGCTCTTCAGAGCGAGTGTGTGAGCGTGTATGTGTTGCATCTGGACGCCAGGGTTTGCCCAATCTCTTGAGTGTTTGGTTAAATGTTCAAACTGTGGCTTCCTCTCTGGCGCCAGTCTGTCCGGATCTCTGCCCTGTTAGCATTCTCCTAAATATGCCTCTCTTCAATCTCTTGCAGGTGTTCCACTGATGAGTTTTTTGCACATGAAAATGTCTACAGGATTTTTTTTTGAGGTGCTGAATTTATTTTTCAGCTGTATCTGGAGGGGGAAATCCACATCTTAACTAAAAAGGACCTTTTAAAATTAATAAAGAAGAAAAAAAAAAAATCAAGATTGATCTCTATCCCCACCCCATTCTTCAACTTGGACTGAACCTAGTTATTTATGAAGAGACTCTTAAATACCCTTTCCCTAGTTGGAAGGCTTCCTTTATATACTATTCCCAACGTGGGGAGCGAAACAAAATCTCACAAGGAGTTGCCCATTTTAAAGCAGACTTTGCCTTTTTTTTCCAAAGGTGGAGCGTGAGTACCAGAAGGATCCAGTGTTCAGTTTTTTAGGAGAGTCTGTGGTCAGAAATTACCTTTTTGACACAAACCTAGGACTGAATGCTGTGTATATATTTATATATAAATATATATATATGAGTGAAACCTTGTGAACTCTTTAATTAGAGTTTTCTTGTATAGTGGCAGAAATTTACATTTCTGCAAAAAGTGTAATGATGTACTTAATCATGCTAAACTTTTTATAAAAGTTTAGTTGTAAACTTAACCCTTTTTATACAAAATAAATCAAGTGTGTTTATTGAACTGATTGCTTGCTTTATTCTTTGGGGACCAACTGTTTGCTGGCTTTGATTTGTGTTGTGTTTTTTTTAAATACTTATACATTCTGTTATGACTTTACCAAGTACAAATTCAAACATGTAGAGAATATAAAGAATAAAATTACCTGAAGTGAATAATAATTTTTGTAACTTGGAAAATCTTATTTGAGTGTATATTTTAAACTTCTAAATGATCTGTCTGTGAACAGTGTGAAAGGAACTACAGAAGTAATTTATTACAGAGGGGATGCTATTGACAAAGTGTTTGGAAACATATGCAAAAGCAGTTAATCCTGAGACAGTCCCAGGGAGTGCTGCTTTTTTTTTTTTCTCCCACCCCATGGATGATTCAGTTCTCAGTAGTAATGGCCCAGATCTGTTAATTTGTGTTTAGAATAATCACTTGGAATTAAGGGTTGTGGGTGGTTATTAGTCCCCCAACTATTAAATTTCTCTAAAAAGGCTTTGAATGTGAGAGTTGGTGATGCGTTAACATGGGATCTAGAATGATGAAGTGACTGTTGCCTTTCCACACTGGAATTTTCATGCTTCCATGCAATATTTCAATGAAATGGGGCTTCTAATCAGTTGCAGCAGCTTCTGCGTATGACTAAGATACTGAGAATTGAGCTAAATCGCTGTTGTGTTACTGATTAAACTTTGGCTGCTCCTAAAGGGACTCTTTCTCCATAAGAATTAAATTAAGTTTGAAATCGGAGTATTAAATTCCTGAAAGCTAGTAACAGTTTCTTTTGCCCTCAGAAGCTATACACTGTCCCTCCCTCGCTTGTTCAAGGGACACTTGTATTGTATGTGCCCTATGAATCTACTATAACAATAACTATTCATTAGATCAGTGTAGTTGTCATAAGACAGTAGATGTGGGAACTGTGCCTTATCAGATGACATTCTAATTTAAGCTCACTTATAAGCTTGCCTAAAATGGGAAGTTAAGTTTTGAGTCCTACATATGAACTGAAGAGAATCTCCTGCAGTAGGAATGAAGGAAACTTCAGTGATGCTTTGGGTAAGTACAGCTCTCTGGCAGGCACTGCGCTTCGGGCCTGAGGGAGCGTGTTCAGGGTTTCTCTGGAGTCTCACCTGGGGCCAGGAACACTTTCACCAGCAAACAGGTGGGTGGGTGGTGCTCTGGGGCGGCAGCAGCTGCCTTTCCTTGCCCTTGACACCAAATCCATTCACGTAGGCTGGGAGAAAGCCAGCTCTGATCTCTTAATACAGAAGCTGCCCTGCCCAAGCAGAAGCGCACCCTCTCAGAGGATCAATGCGTTCAGAAGACAAGAAGGGTTTTGCAAAGCATCAGCTGGTGGGGGGAGGATAGAGCTGATCTACTGCTCCTCACCGTGCCCCCCCAGCCCGGCAGAGATTAAGGGAATCTCTCTCCCTGCAGCACACACCGGCTGTGCCTCCGGTGGCCAAACCTCGCTACTGTCTCAGCACCCAAAGCGCAGGGTTTGTTCCAACTTCCTGCAATGAACGTTTAACCCTGACAGCCCAGTAGCAAAATATTTAATCGCTGCAAATCAGCACTCCTCAGTCCCGAAAATACTGCTTTTCATGTATTTTACCTAACACAGAACAGTAGCAGGTTCGGGGGTTTAACCGCAGTATTGAGTTCCTCGTCCTTCCAAACCAGTAACAATCTAATGCAATTGCCACCCAACTTCTCCCTCAAAACTAGTTTTTCACCCTATTGTTCATTTTAGGGTGAGACCACAGTAAGCATCATTTTAAACCAACAGTTCAGTTTATGAAATTAAAGAGCTACAACAGCCAGATCATTGTAATTATTTTAAGATCAACCCTTTTAGAAACTAAGGCATTTGCACTTTGGTATTTTTAAGCTACGGGATGATTAACACACTTACAGAATGAAACCAATTTCCTTATCATGCATAGCCAAAAGAAATTCACAATTTACAAGGTGTGGGGAGCTGAGCAGGAAAACAAACAAACATGTTTTAAAAAATGTAAATTAAGAAAGGAATTTATTTTTTCTCTCTTTCAGGATTAACCAATTCATTGTCTCAACAATGCATTCCTATGATCAGAACTAGGGGCTTAAACTAGGTGCTCTACTTAGAGATCCACTCTTTGGTTTTGTTCTTAAGATTTTGTCATCCAAAGATAATCAGCAAGGTCAAACCTAAGTGCCCAAAGCCCTAACATTAATTCTTGCAGTTTCCTTGAAGATGGAGGATTTCTTTATTGTATAGCATTGTCATTGTCTCTCCAGAATACATTAGAAAAATCTGTGAAATTTTCACCACTTTCTCTGGCCCATTTACTCTGTCTCTGAACACCGTCGTTGCCAACAGTCCCATTAACTGACTAGCTGAACACGGCAGGGCACATACTCAACTGTGTGACAGCAGAATAGTTTTGCTAATAATCATATTTAAACACTGTAAAATCTTTTTGAGTAGGCCATGCCCGAAAGTTGCAAATGCACCTATAGACACTTCTTTATGGGGAGAAAAAAAAAAAAAGGATCCAACAAGAGATTGAAGAGGACTCTCCCCTCTCCCCTCTAGAAGAGGTTTCCAAACCTCTTTGCTCATGTATTGCCCTTAACAACACATGGACCAGCCCAAGCCATGAATAAAATGTCTCATTTGGCTTTTCAGGGGACATCTTTGTATTGCAAAGCACGCAATGCACTGCTGGTGATACGTATTACAGCAGTTCAGAAATCGAGTGGCAGGAGTCCCTCCGGTCTATCACCAGGTAAGGGAAACACAGCAGAGGTCTGGATTTTGTTTACTCTCTCCTGGGAAAACAGCATTGCGTCTATTGCACCAAAAAATATTCATAAGCCACTTACTTACTTAAAGATCCAGCGCCTGTATTTTGCCCAAAGCATTCCCGAGCCGGCCGACTCCGAGCTGCCCCGGCAGGTCTGTCCCGGCGGGCCCGGGCCGCGCAGGGCAGGGCGGTGCGTGGAGGGGCACTGCCACCCTCTGGCCCCCGCGGGGAAAGCAGGCGCCGCGCTCCGTTGCTGCCTGCAAAGCAAGGACGTGTTTTTAAAAAGGTAAATCGCTCCGTTCTTTACAGTTTACGAACAGTGATCAGAGCGCAGGTCTGCCGTGGATTATTTACTATCACGTTTTATAGTTGCACCTGGGAAATGATGATTTAGGTAATTCAGCTCTGCTGGCTGGGAATGTCTCTCATGAGCGGTAAAGCGGTTCGTAAAAATCTGAAGAAAAAGTTGCATTAAAATAATAAATATTTCCTGTACTGTTATGGGAAAAAGCACCATTTGATTAGCACTAGTTTGTATGTGATTCTGGCAAGTAAAACACATTCTATGAACAATCTCGTATGTGTTAAGGATTCTCCTGTACAGTTTGCAGTCTGGATCAATTCATGCAATGTGGAAAAGATCTAAAATAATTTACTAATGAGAATCATCGTATTTGTGAGTAAACATCTCTTTCTGTTTACCACTGTCCTTGCTTACTTACATGCAAATGATTTACACAGCTTTTACTGGAAGCTGTAAGGAAGAGGAGTAACAGCACACAACTGTCGCGTGACAAAAGATTGAGTAAACTACGTAAATGCTGGTATTGAATTTTTTTCAGAAAAAGGTTTTCACAAATGTACTCTTTAAAACTACTGTTTTGCAAAAGGATCAGTATTTTCTGATTCTACAGATAAATGAAAATGTTTGAAGTTTGAAATCCAATTTGTTTTAACCACATTACCATTTTCCTCTCTAGAACAGCCATCTAAGTTATAATTCTAAAGCGTGAGAACCAAATGCAAACAGTATTTCAATAAAACAAAGCTTATATTGTACAGCAATAGTCACTGATTGTGTGAGCCACTTGCTAAAGTAAATTGAAGGAGGAAACAAAAGAGGAAACAAACAAATGCAATTGCTTTTGGAGTCAGTCAGAGCAACTGAGAGGAATTCATATTTCAGTTGGTTGCTTGCCTTGAAAAAACATTAAAAATGAGGGGACATGGGGAAAAGACTGTAAATAGGGCCAAACCAAGAAAAAATTAATTGCACAGGAGGTGCTGCAGCGGACTTACTGCTGCTAGCTCCCCTAGAAGACAGCCTTTTACTTACTGCCTATCCTCACAAGAATGTGATGAATTAATAGATAACACAACATTATAAGAGGTTACAGAACTTATTCAGATTTGAAACAATTAAACTAACTACATTACTTGCCAAAAAGAGTACGTCATTATAATTTCCAGTAAATATCCCCACAAATTACCCCCACCACGTCTGTGGCAAATGGTTTTATGAATAGATCAGGGATTTCTACTTAAAACTAAGAGCTTGAGCCAGGTCTGAAGTTTTACTACTGATGGCTGAACTTCAAAAGCTCACGCAAAGGTCTTTTTTTTAAAAAGAACTGGACTGTAAATCTGCTGAATATGTCTTTCATTTGGAAGAGAACAAATTATTTTGGTACTTACTGTCTTGCATTTGAGCAGGCACAGGACCGGCATATCGCTTCATGGGAGCCCACTCATGCAGCCCTCTCGCTGACAGCTGCAGGAGCCGATGCCTAGGGAAGAACGTAAGGCCTGTGTTAGGTGTACTCTCAGCATCTGTGTTCTCTGAGAACAGCCTACCTGATATTTCTGGCATGTACAATCACTGTATTGTATTGTTTGTCAATACAGAACTAGCATATCCTACATGAGTTATACCTATCATTTTTTTCTCATCCTGAGAGGAGGTGTAATGCTCTGAAGGGCAAGAGAAGGGCAGGAGGAAAAGGGGAGACAGAGATAACGTAAGACTAAGTATCTCCTGCATATTAGACTGAGCAAGATCAAAGAAGGATATCTTGCCTTAAAAAAGAAATGAGGTTGAAGTTTGAGTTGTGTTTTGAGTCTGGTGCAAGTTTCTTTCACTTGGAGTAGAGAGCCCAGCCTCCTGCCCAGATCGACCATCTCACTCAAGCAGAAAGTTTCTCATACCCCACAGAACTGAGTCTGATACCAGCACCCAGGGAAACGCAATGTACTACACAACCTCTGGAAGTGCCCTTCAGCCACATCTTCTGCAAACCTCATGCTCATCCACCAGCTCTTCGTGATCTTTTAGGAATCTGTGCAGTACTTGAAGAGAAGGTTTATGATTAGAATCTACTGGAAACCAATGTAGAGAGCAGAGAATACAAGAGATGGGAAGGCTATTTCAGAAAAAATGGTTAAGCTACATTTCACAACTTCCTGGAAAAGTATCTCACTTGTACTTTTGTATTTCTGCTCCTATCTGTATGAAAAACCTGTGCCACTGCTAGGGGTTTGCTTTTTTAATTAAAAAGTTTGTGTAAAACACATTAAGTAAACCTCCCATTAGTACTTTTCAAAAGATGTAACAGAAGGCTGAGTAAATTACATGCCAAATCTACAAGCTCAGTCTAGCTCTTGTTAAAAAGCTGTTTTACTGCACATAGATGTTTCCACCCAACAGATAGGAAGTGAGGTGCTACACACATGGACACATGCTGTTTACTAATCCTTACTGATTCCCATTTTCTCAGATTATCCCATTGTTGCTCCTACCACTCTTACAGAAAGAGCTGGAAGTGTTGGTTGGACCTCATCCTGCAAGTATTAAAACTTCACAGTATCTATAAAATTAAATTTCTAAATTCCACTTTAAATCTGCTTTTACAGTCATTAAAAAAATTTAAGGTTTCCTCAGAGATTGAAATTTTTGTCTGAATTTGTTTGATTCATGCACCTACCTAAGGATCTTTCTATCCTTCCAATCTAAGTCTAATTTAGAAAAAAAAATGCTTAGGGAAAAAAAAAAAGCTTAATTATTTACAAGTTTGGATCTTTGTAATAAATATATACATAAAAACTGTGTATGCTATGTACACACCACATCCAACATGCAATTAATGGTTTATTGACAGCAAGATGAAAATTCTCATAATCTGAAAATCTGAAACAGATCATCACTAATATTGAATGCTATGTGTGGGGTTTTTGGCAGCTTTGAGTATTTACTATTATTTTTATTACTATTTTAGGGGTCTCTGAGGTCAGCAATATGGTTAAAAAATACAAAAGAAAGGTGGATGAACAGGACTTGCCAGGAGAAAGGAAGCACTTATGGAGACATACCCAAAGGCAGAAATGTATACCTGGACTATGACAGATCTGGAGGAAAGCAGTTTTGTGAGTTATGAGCCTAAATATAACTGAAATTTTTCAAAGGGAAAAAAGAAACTCAGAAGCCAGGAATCAGAGTGAGAAAATGAAGCAGGTACTTAAGGATTTATTGGAGTTCCACTGGAAAATGTGAAGTGGCAACAACCTCTCACAAAACAATGGAAATGTGACTACAAGTGGAAGAACGAGACAAGAGGGATACACAGGACAGAAAGAATGAGTGATATCATATTCCCCCCTCCCAAGAAAATCTCCATGATTCTGCCAGGGGAAGGGAAGAAAAGAAGGTTTTATGCAAAGAATCACAGGTAATGAAAAAGTGGAAAATACAATGAATGAGACAAAGAACAACAAAGAAGAGGTAGAACAGAAGAAGGTATTTTTACAATGTAGAAAGTGAGTGCAGTCACAAATTCTACAAGAAAAAAAGCAGAGATATTAGAACAAAGGTATGGTAAACTTACTTGCCCTGTGAACTAAGGAAGGGGATGGACAGATTTATCCTTCAGCCTCACTGAAGTGTTTTAACAAAGAGCTAAAAAACGCTATTGTAATTCCATGGTATCTACAGATGTAAAATACTAGTTCCAGTCCCACAGACTTTGTACGTGACCTCTGGCAAGTCATTTCAGTCCTTCATGTTTGTATGTGTCCGCAAAAATGGGAAATTTAGTTCTCTCTCTCTCAGGAATTCTTACGAACCTGCATGGCGGAAGTGGTATGATACTGGGCTACCTTATTAAACAGTGTCAGCAGCATCCTTGGGCATTAAAATTGGTCATTTATCATGTGAAATTGTCCCTACCTTGCCCTCAAAGAATTGCCAGTTGTGACTTGGGAGTTACATGGCCTAGAAGCACTCCTAGACTATCCACTGCTTTTAGCATTATCTTTCAAAGAGAGATTCCAAGTATCGATAGGAGAGATTCCATAGCAGTAGGCCAAAGAATGATACTTATCCTGTTGGAAATGTTAATGTAGACTCAAGCCCTAGTTTTGCTTATGGTACTAAGTAAAAAAAGAGCCAGGGAGAAAGTGTGTGCACTGGGCCCATCTCCCTGTCAGGAAGAAGCTGTTTCCTTGGGCCTGAATGTAGATAAAGCAACATCGCTTTACACAGATTGTGTTTTGCTTAAACAAACACGTTAGATACACATTCTCTCTCCTTTCTTACTGTCCTATAATAGCATAAAGATTACTTACATTTAGGAGACCCTTGAGGAATTGAACGACATAATGTAAACAGTTAAGAGGCAATTAAAACAAGAACCTGAATGATACTGTGGCAAAGGAGAGACAGGGCACTAGAAGTGCAAAATTCCCTAAGAAGTTAACAAGTACCAAGATGCACACATTTACATATGGATGTTAGTAACATTGTAACATGGAAGCAAAAACCCAACATGGAGATAGGCTGGGTGTAAGGTCACTCTGCAAAAATACAGGTATCAGGCTTGTGACTGGAAGCCTGGCCATCATGGGCGTGAACAAGAACCTATTAATCAGATACGGAAAATACACCGCTCTTCTGTTTGAGCTGGCAACCACTGTATCCCACACAAACGGAATGGTCTGGGGTTTCCCCTGTTATTGTTGCCACTGCCTCTTTGCTTCCAACCATGTTTGTGTGTCCTGGCACTGTCTATTTCACAGTATAAAATGTGACCTTTTGCATTTGAACTTCTATTCCTGCCCTTCTGAGGGGGAATGCTGCAACTCTTGCATGGGTATTTACTCCATGCCTACTCCATCAGTGAATTTCCCAGGAAAATAAATGGTTTGGCACATGTTGTTTCTCCTTCCAGAGTCCCATCAACGGTGAATGTAGTGACACAAACTTCCCTATGTAAAACCAGGAAGTGCAGACCAGAGTGGCAGGAGGTCATCTTAGGAGTCGTCTTGTGCATTTATATTACTCTCAAGCTCTCCCAGTGAATTAAATTTCACAACTTCCCCAGATAACACTGATATTAAATTGATTATTAGAAAGCTTTTCTTTTCAGAATATTGGGGGGGTGGGGTGTGTGTGTGGGGGGGTGTCCACCGCAAGTTAAAAGCTGATTACTTTAGGCTCCACCGATGGAGTTTCTTATAATCTTTCTAACAATATTTTACATATCAAGAAATTATGCCCATTCAGCCTTCCTTCTTTTAAACTCAAAAAATCCAACTCTTCCAATATTACATATCTGTAAATCATATTTTCTGAATGGTTTTGCTGTTCTCCTCCAGCTGCTTATTAAAGGTGCTGAGGTCTGGACACAGTACACCTTTAGCAGCAGGGCATACCTCTCCTGGACTGTAGGATACTCCTATTAATACACCCCTCAGTTCCTTTTCTTCCCTCTACCTTCAACAGTACCACTTATCTTGTTAGCTTAGCAGTGGTTTATTAGTCATGCTAAAACCCCATTGCTGTCTGCAGCATTTCAGTGAGTTATACTCCATTTTATATTGGTGCATTTGATTTCACTTTTGTAAGCGCAATACTTTATACTTGCCTTTACTGAATGACATCATGTTAATTTACAGTCCTCTATGTATCAAGTAATTCTGTCCTTCAGGATAAGGCAGGTTCATACAAAGTAAACTCTGAAATTCCACCAACGAGGTTGCTAATAAAAATACTGAATAAAAATGGACCAAACACACCCCCATGTGACCCTACCTTGACATGAGATAATTGTTAATCACTCCAAGTCTACCTTTTCAAGCAGTCTGCTTTCACTTCATTGCAGGATTTGCTTAAGCTTTGATGATAAAAGTCTTACTGAAGTCAAACATATCACGTCTGCTGTATCCATCTTCTGCAGGCCAGTTACTCAGCCAAAGGAGGAAATGAGAGCAATTTGATATGGGTCATTCCTGATAACTCCATAGTGACTTTCATACTTGAAGTTTAAACACCTGATGAATAATAAAAACTCAGTGAATAAAGTTCTTGCAGATATCAAAGTAAAGGTCACTTGTAACTCCCCAGGACCCCTCCCTTCTTCCCTTAAATATGGTTCCAGGTAGTCCTCCCCTATCTTCTAATAGCTGTATCTCTGTGCATCAGTTTGAAAGATTTTAAGGACTACCTTCAGTATTTTTTCCCTAAAATCTCTTTGCTTTAGCAGCAATTTACTTTCTTAGAAGCACTGTTCATTTATGTATTTATATTGTAGTTGCACATGTTCCCCAGCAGTTAAGAATTTTCAACCTTTGCACTATCCATGACACGTTCACACCACACCCTCAGCTCATACTTGACATATAGGTGCTGTGTCATCTCAGTCCTGGCTCCACTACAGAATTCCAGAATTCCCAGAAAGACTTACCCTTCAGGGTAACCTATGAATAGAAAAAAATTGAAGCAGCAGAGAGAGCCCCAAGTGTAGATTTCACCTGCTCTCCTGAGCAATGTTACAACCTCAAAAGAAATGTGATCATGAATGGCAATGCTGTAAACTCCACTGAGGTTCTATCTTGCAGTCCTAGTCCTGATCATTACCCAGTTTGTTTCCACTGGTCTTCCACACTGCAAACAATTTAATTAAACCCAGAGAACCTTAAGAATACTGAATGAACACTGCAGTTGGTGCACCCAGATAACTTTTCCAAGTGAATGTGGAGCAAACTACAGTATGGCTGAGCTTCTTTAGCTCCAACAGAAAGTCCAGAAAGACTAGACCTTCAGCCATGAGAGGAACAGGCAGAAGGCTTTGTAGGTAACTCTCTCATAGAGCCCTTTACGTTCTTAATAAGAATCTCTACTATAGCACAGGAACATCAGGACCCTAACACTGACAGACCTCCAATATTCACATTTAAATAGGAATGTTGAGTGGACTAGGATAGGTAAAGAATGTTTCATCAGATCAGAGATCAGAAAGAGATGCTTTTTCGGTATTTGCTACTGACAAGAGCAAAAAAATTCTGACAATGGGATGTGAGAAATCCCAGAAATGTGCATATTGAATTTCTGATCATAGACCTGGGAACATCCTGAACAAGCATTAAGGTTAAGGACACCTCAGGAACACAAAGCTCTGCTTCTTACATTAAAGACAAAAATATGTATCAAACTAAATCAGGGTATATATAAGCACACAAAATCAGGACGGAGAAATTAGGATTCTGTTCCCAATCATGACCTGAGTCATCCACCACAAATGTAAAGCGCTCAGGAGAGGAATGGGCAGATGAATACGATGCTTAACATATCAGAACCAAAGACTTCTGGACTGTGAGGAGCAGAGCTTGTACCACACTATACGTTGATAGAATACATCACTTTGGTGTTGTCAGTTGTCACTTGAACATGCCATTTCTCAATGTGAAAGAGAAATGCCCAGCACGTGTTTCAGGCATAACTTTTGAGATACTGATGAGCAGAATTTCCTCCTCTTCAGTCCGAGCATGTCTCTGAGAAGTGGTATGTTATGGTCTTGTGATGAAAACATGTAGAAAGAGACATATTTTTGCAGAAAGTGTCTGAGTTTCACTATCACAGTCAAGGATTTCTCAACTTCTAGAAGTATGCCATGGAATTACACAGGTCACAGCTAGACCTCAGAGTAGGTGCTGACAGATATATATTAAAAAAAAAAAAAAAGGCCAAGGTTGTTTTTTCCAGGTATTACAGAAAGCCTAGGAAGGAGCTCATCATAGTAGGAGGACGAGTGTCCAATTACCAACTACTTTATCCAACTTTTCACAGCCTGAAATGAATTGTGAGGAGAAAAAGTTCTGACAGGTTTCTTCCCTCCCTGCCCTCTCTTCAATTCCATGGGCTATTTAAATATAGGTGATTTTTTTTGTCCTACTGGCTCTTAAAATTAAAAAAAAAAAATATTGAAGCACCATAAAGCAGTTTACAGAACCTAAGCAAATTGGTCTTATGGTTTTAGAAGCCAGCCAGTCAGAGAAAGGAGTCCTGGTCCATCACAGATGAGCTAACATCACTGTCAGGTCTTTGCTAAAAGACAACTAGTCCAAACAAAAGTAATTTGCATTGTTTTCCGAAAGTCCAAATATTTCCAAGGACAAAAGTAAAATAACAGTCCCCTTCATATACTAGAAAATAACAGAAGTGGGACTACTTTCCCAAATTTGAATTTTAAGCATAAATGCCTTCTCTTGCAAATCTAGGATGAATCACCATTGTACTTTCTGCTTGGTAGTAAAGTGTGTGTACTGTAAAGGCAGAAAAATGAGTTCTGTGGGTCCCAGTATTGCAAAGAACCTACCAGGTGCTTAAAGAAATTACTGTACAGAGAGCCCTGAAAGTTGATATGAAGACTGTGGGACAAAAAAAGAAAAAAAAAAAAGAAAAAAAAAAGATAATTATTGAACACTGTAGCCACAGACTACAAAATTAAAGACTCTGGTTCATATTAGCATATAAAAAGATCTGATGAAGTTGAGCTAGTCTGTCATCAGATGGAAGACAGGCAGAAGGTAGCACAGATGGTGAAGACAGAGGAAATTATTCATGTTTCTCACCACACCTTGAAAGGAGCTAGTGAAAAGATGATGTTGAAAATTAAGACCAGAAGGCATCCAGGAACAACAAAATCTCTAAACCCTTCTTTATATTCCAAAGGTGTAAATATGTCCTGAGGTTAAATAGGCTTATGGTTTGAGGATTTGTCTTTTATAGAAAATGAAAAAAAAATCAAGATTTCTTCTTATCTTTCAGAGTAAAAATACCTGAACACCAAAGGTTGGCTTCTGAGTCTTTAAACAAATGTAGAACTTCATAAATCCTGCCATACTAGATCAAGACTCATGAACATAAGTCTTCAAAGTTTGTCTTTCTTCAAATTACTTCAAAGCAAGAGCTAAAATGCCCTGTACATCACATTACTTGCAGTGCCATTCAGACCTGCAGCACTGAGCATAACTTAGAGGTCCATGAGGAAAATTAACCCTTCCTGAATGCAGCCCTAAAGTTCTAGAATCTTAACAGACTGTTTACAAAGCAAATGAACTGACAACTGTGCCCATCTTATGAGCAAGCATTGCCTGATTATTTATCAGAAATAGCTGTAAGGAAACCAAGAAGTAGATTTCTGCCCCACCCCTCCACCCCCACTACTACAGAAGTTTGAAGGTTCTTTCCATTGGCAGATATAAACTAGCGCACTTTCTTTAGATGTGCCCATTACTGTCCAGGGCAAAGATATCAGACAAAATGTATTTTAAAACCAGTTTTGTGGACTGTGGATATATATATCCTGTGAATTTTCCAGGATATGAAGAAGATGGAGATAAGTGAGGAAAAAAATGATTGTAGAACCTAGACTCTACCTAGGTTTTAAAACCTTCCTGGGGTAAAAAAACCCAACCAAAAATCCCCATCCAAGCAAAAAACCACCACCGCAGGAGAACAGTATTTTCTGCCATTGCTGAAGTGGGAAAAATTGCAGTGTACAGCAGTTCTGAGGTTATGATGAAAAAGTTGAAAACAAGGTAAGTTACACTGTCAGCAACCAAAGCCCCAACTACCAGCCAAGTGGTGAGGCAGAACTGAAACAGTTCCAAGTATTCTACATGATTCACCCATGCACTGAACACTGTGAGTGGGGGCAAGACAGGACATAAGCATGTCCAAAGAATAAGGGAAAGCAAATTTACTTAGTTCCAAATGATTGTCATGCCAAAGACGTTTAAAGTTAGAATCTTAACTTTTTTCCAGAAGGAGAGGACCACAAATAAGCCGCAAGGTTTACAGTCAAATAGGAAACATAAAGAGGATGGAAAACAAAAATGCTGAGTGATGACAGAAAGATAACTTAATAGTAATCTTCAGGTCAGATTTCAGGACTTCTCATGGTTTAAATGAACATAAAATAACAGGAGCCTGTGATATCAATTCCAATTTGACTGATGAAGCAGATGAGCAGATATAAGCTCAGGACTCAATTCTTGACTCTCCTAGAAAATACGGATAACTCTGTATTCTACCTTTGCTGAGGTGGGAAAGGATTTTTCTGGTATCCAAAATGAGGCTAGCAAAATTTTGCTGCCTCTCAAAAATATTATGACAAATTCAGAAAGAATTGAAGGTGCTGCGATATGTAAACAGATTCAAGAATATGTATTGCCTTTAGCCAAGCGCAAACTATCATATTATTTCAGAAGAGAGAAATATTAAAAACCAAAAAAGTTAAATCTCTGCTGATTGCTTCCCTGTAGTTTAATTAGCAAGGAAAGGCAGTAAGGCATCACAGAATTTCCATTTTAGTTTTACTGTTCCCCACAGTCAGTATTTTATGCCTGTGTTTTTATTTCTACGTTCCAGGGACACACACAAACCATTCAAACTTTGTTCTTTTGTTTTCTATCATGAGAAATCCTGGACACAAATAAAACCTTATAATGGATCACTATTATTCCTCTCCTCCCCTTCTTCATAAACATGTTGTACTCAAGCAACAATATACAGACACTCTGGTTTACTTAGATAATTCTGCAATCCAGGTTACTTCTGTAAGAAGGAAGGGGGATACATGATACCAATACGCAGAAAGACTTGAAACACGAAGTAACTCTGTACACACTGCCCTGTAATGGCAACGCTAACAATGCACATAACAACATGCTCTGTTGCTAGAATCCCATCTTTAAAAGAAATATACAGTAACTCTCAAATACAATCTTTTGTTACATAAAACCTCACACAACCTCTCACCTGTGTTTTTTTTTTTTTTCTCCAAAAGACTATGTTCCAAGGGTTGGTTTGGTTTTTTTTCCCTTTCACTTCAGAAGAAGGTGACCCTAAGATATGATAAACTAAGAGAAGGAAATTGGCCAATAGCATTTGTTTTAGAAGTACATCCAGTGTCACTAACATAACAAAACATGCTTTGGAGAAAAAAGAATACCTTTTAATGCTTTTCAAGACTGAAATATTTGGTGTTGCGAGTATCAGTCTTATTAAGGAACTACAATCACTTATGACTGAGAAAACATTGCTAAAAAACCTGTAGCTCCACGTCTTTCTGGAAGATGGGGCATAAATTTCTAAACCAAAACTTAACTAAAATACTAAGTACATCACAGGAGTCAGACCCACAAATAAAAATACAAATGCTAGACTCAAAGCTCAATAAAAGAAAACCTCCTCTAGCATTAGTCTGTTTCACTACAACAGAACTGAATCATTACAGAAGCTGTGCTAAGCTGCAATGAATACACACCTCTATTAGAAAATTCCACATGAAGACTTCAACAAAGCAATCAGAAGCAACCTAAGCACAAGATCAATGAAATAAACCAAGAAACACACTACAGCCAGCCCCCCCTCCAGCTTTCATCAGCTTTAAATTGCATTTTGACTTCTATAACCTGCTTCCATTTGTTAACCAAAGGGCAGAACATACTTCATACTCAGCTTGCATAACGGACATCTTTAATGAAAAAGTTATCTGGATGTTGAACAGCTAGAATAATCTTTTCAACACTGTTTGATAGGTCTCCATGTGCCGATTAGTCTTTAGAAAATTCTAGTTCTGCTGGAAACATCGTTTGATATTATTTATACTTTATATTGTTAACACTTTTGAGCTCCCACTTCCCTAATTTTTTCTTTTTGTTGAAATTCAGAAGCCAGTGAGAACAAATCGAACTCATGAAACTGTTCTGTATTCCCATGGAGAAAGAGTCTAAGTAAAATTATCCCCGCCCTTATACTGATGAAATGGGCCTTAAGAAAGATTACCAAAATCTAGAAAATATAATGCACAAGTCTAAGAGAAAACAGTGCGTAAGGTTAGCATGGTCTTTCCAGTCTTCTCTGCTTAACTGGACACTGAATTTTGCTCCAAGTTCTCCCCTCTACAACTATTAATTGGCACAGAAAAGACCAAAATCCTAACAGCAGGCTTTATCTTACACTAATTAGTACGTTGTATTTCTCTCCCATGTCTGGGAATTCACTACTAGGTATTAGCACAACTGTGTGCTAATACAGAGAACTCAAAATATCCAGGTATTATTTTCTTTGGCTATTTCTTAGTAATTTATTTAGAAACTTAAATAAACTTGTCACAGATGATAAAGCTATCTAGCATCAAGGCCATGTGGTGCAACATGCTGGACTGTGGATAACAGATGCTATTGGGATCCTCTGCCTGTGTGTCTCGTGGCCGTATGAAGAACTTCCATATTCTTACCACGAGGTCCAGAAAGCTTCCCTTGAGAGTCGCAAAGGTAAAAAACAAGCTTTGAGGATTCTGTGGCCAGAAGTGAATGGCTGAACCCCAGACCACAACAGAAACCACCTATTTTCAGCATACTGCATCAACGCATGCTAAGTGTGTCCCAATTAAGTTTCCCAAAGATTATATAAAGAAAAAATAAGAGAGGAAACAAACAAACAAACAAATTAATGGTATTTGAGAAATTAAGAAAGCTAAGGACTGAAAACTTACTACCACCACATATGTATTCTGCTGCAAGGGCAAAGTCATACAGGGTGATTGGATATCCCAGACTGACCAGGACAGGCACAAAATAAAAACCTTTTTCCAGAATCTCCAAGAATTTTACTAGATCATTATTTTGTTGCAAGTTTTACAAGTGAGAAGAATTTCCCTCTGCCCCTTCCTCAAACTGCAACCCTGGAAAAAGCTGGCAAACAGCCATAAGAGTCTCACATAAATCCTGGAATGTTACTTGCATCCAATTTTTCCTTTCAAAAACTATTTATTTTCACCCTACCATGCAAACATATCCAAGCAGCAGCACAAGAGGACAAGCCAAACTGTGCTTTTCAGATTCAGTTAGGCAAAGAAGTCATGGTTTCAAGTTCTTGCAGTGTTCAGTCATCCAAAATTAGAATGGATACATAAAATATCATTAAAAGAGTTCTAGAAAGTGGTGAGTACCAGAAATAAGTTTGCAGTTGTCTTATTGTTTTATGCTCTTCATTCATTTCCATTCTCCACAGAACTCTTGGGTTCCATGATTCCCACAAGTCACAGAGCTAACATTTAATATTTCAGCACTGGAAATTGTTTATGGTTTCTTAACTCCAAGAACTGTGCAACAAACTAAGCAAGCTAGTAACCATAGCAACTGTGGCAGAGAAAAAACAAGTTTCAGCTACGAAACTCCAGTGGATTTTTAATTCTTGCAAATACTACTCTTTCATAGTCTCCACGTGAAAAAATCATTAAACATGTACAGAAACTAATGTATATATCTATTATGTACTAAAAGACACTTCTTACTACTGTGCTGTATCGCTCTTCTCTCTTTTCCTCTCTCCCTTTGTCAGTGCTACACTTTCTTCTGTTTGCTCATAAACACCTGTATAAAAAAAAATTAAAAAGACGCCTCAATGGAGAAGAAAAATGCACCATCTAGTTATTTTTAGGCAAGTAGATTCTAAGTGTCAGTTATATTTACTGTCCTATTAAGAAACAGCTTTTTAGCAGACTGCCCTTGAATTGGCTATGAAGCACTCATATTTTGCTGA
This sequence comes from Aramus guarauna, assembly GCA_013400195.1. NCBI lineage: Eukaryota > Metazoa > Chordata > Aves > Gruiformes > Aramidae > Aramus > Aramus guarauna. The sequence goes on along the minus strand of VXBL01006296.1, from coordinate 22,422 downwards.
ATCTAGGAACTTGGCCAGGAAGGCATTAAATATCAAGCCCACGAACGTATCTGATTATATAAACTGCAGCATTTCATCAATACTGTGAGTGTGTCTAAAAGAAGGCAGCTACACTTCTTGTCCTCTCTTACAAAACAATGTTTATCATTTTGGAAAAAGCTTTTACATCCCAAAAATTTCAGACAGCAATGATGTACTTTTTTGTTTTTTTAGTAGGAAGAACCTAAACAAAAAACCCTGTTCCCAAAGACTCAGCAGAATATCATGAAACTACACAGGTTTTGGGGGCTTCTCACTTTGTTTTGGGAGGCTTTTTGGTTAAACTAGTAATATTTCTAATAAAGATATGTGCACATGAGTTTCCACCACTTCTGCAACAGTCTGATGAGTAAATTTTAATTCAATTAAATAACACACCAATTTAACAGAATCAAAAAAATGTCCAGATCATGTCTCCAGTCCATGGAATGAAAATGTACGAGGCATCCCTGGAATGAAAAAATAAAGAGCCTAGATAAAGCCAGTTTTCCTCTGTTGACTCTGGCATAGAAAAATGTCCTCTTGATTTGGGTAAAAAAGGCCACGACCACATGGTCCTGCTGGAGGCATCTGCTCAGAGATGCACTAGGACAGAAACAAAGCTGTGCAGAACTACCAGCACACGTTCGCTGCCACAAACAGCAGGATTACTGCTTTGGACTAGCGGGAGGTGGCCACATCTCTGCAGCTCGCAGCACTTCCTTTAGAAACATCTGCTTTGACAATTCCATTTATCAAACGTATTTTTATACTTGATGCTTATTTAGTATTGCATTAATAACAATGTTGTTTTAATGCATTCTTCTTAATTAAAGCCGTGAAGTACTTTAACCAACGCAACATGGATGTAACATTTTTCTCAAGTGAAGAAACAAAACACTACAATAAAAAGAAATTTGGACACAAAGCCAACACCTCAATTTATTTTTTTATTCTCTTTGTACTACCAGAGTCTAGTTTGAACAATTCTTCCTCAAAAACATGCAGATTTCACTGGACAGTACAAGTATTTGCTACAATAACATTCAGGTACGTTACTTAGATGACATAAAAATCTTCAAACACTGTACTTCAGAAATAAAGAAGCCGGCATATAGATCTGATGAGACTCCAAAAAAGTACATGTTATTTTTAAAATGGCAAACACTGCTTATTTTTCTTTCCATAACCAAATGATAAACACTGTACCCAGGAAAGATCACACACAGCAACAGATACTCCATAAATTCAAACATCACATTCATACTTTATCTCTTTACAATATTGTAATGTAGTTCAGGTGGTTGCATCTATTTAGACCAGTGACTGTAAAATTAGGTACCTATAATAAATAAAGGATCCACTAAATCAATGATAATGCATTACCTTATAAATAACTGCCAATTCCAATGACACATCAAGACAACGTTCCTTAGGAGCTTTATCACCACTCTACCCAAAGTTCACAAAGTCAACAGCAATTACTGAACATACAGAGAGTAAAAGTGCACATATAGCCCAACAGGTATATTAACACTCAAATTTCAACATATGTAATATATGTTGCACACATTAATTCATTAATTAATGCAAAGTTTGATAAGGGTGTCACAGGTTGTGATATATTAATCTTCTGGCATCTCTTACATCAAATGGCAAAAATGCACAGTCTTAACTTTACTTGCAAGTATGCAAACTTAACCGGAATGTTTAGAAGGGATAAGTAATATATATCCCAACAGAAAAGTAAAATCACATCGTAATTTTAATAATTAAACCATACTTGCTTCTGTAACATCTGCCCCTGACCAAACCTTTGCACAGCATCTTAACAAAGAACTGGTTTCCCATGCTGGCAAGTACTGCTTTTATATGTGGGGAAGGCCTGAAGTAATTTGCTTCCTGTAAAATTTACTACTTCTCTCCAAGAAAATGACTACAAATAATCTAGACCTTCTATTACATTATTGAAAGCTTAAACTACAGAGCTGAAATGTAACCGCACACTGAGAAAGAATTCCAAGCAAGCTACAATTCATAGGCATGCTCTGTTTTAACCTGGCTGCTTTTTACAGGATACTCTCTCTTTCTTCTCCAAAACCAGCCCCTTCTGAGGCCGTAACAGTGTGGAGCTCTGATGAATCCTTTGAAAGCCTGGTATAACTCGAACGCTGGCTCCGCTTGTGAGCGACACTCTTCAGGTTCTCATTCTGAACCGCAGTCGAATTGGAACCTGAGCCAGGGTGCAGGATAATTTGAGGTGAATCTCTGATACCTTGTATTTCTTCAAAATTTTGATTAGCTCGATTGTTTGGAGCACTGTTATTATTTAAGGTTACTGTACTAGGGGTTCTATTTAAATTATAGACTTTCTGGCAAGCTGGCCAGTTCTCTTCTGGGCTACTTGCTATCAAGCTGCTTTCAGAAGGGCTCTTCTTATCTTCTGAGCAAATAGACATGCGAACCACAGCTGGATCTTGAAGGCCACTAAGGCTGTGTGGAATTCCCCTCTTTCCACTGTGACTGTCATCTTCAAGCTCAATGAGGTTTGCCTTTTCAAGCTGTGAATCATCTGCTCCTTCATTATGGAGGGAATGATTTGGGGAACTTTCGTTGGATCTTACACCAGAGTCAGATGAATCTTTTTTATCCAAAAGGGCATCTGTCAAATACTCCTTTGCTTTGATGAAGGTTCTAATAGGTTCAGATCCATGTTCTGGAGATTTGGGCTGCTTCTCTATTTTGCCATCTGTTTTCTTATCTTTACCTTCCTTGAGAAGTGGAGTATTATCTGATTCCTCAGTTCCTGACTCATCTTCATCACTTGGAAGTTTCTGATACCGGAGAGTAACTCCCTTAAGCTTTAAATCTGCAGCCTGGAAAATACTTGTTCTTTCTGAAGACTTCTTTCCTGGGAGAAGCTTGGAACCAGACTGATCAGATTTTTCATCTTCTTCAGTAATAGGATCCAAAGGAGATGCATCATTAGTAGAAACACCAGGAGTACTGTAATCGACAACATCATTCCTCTTCAGCAAGAAGGCCTTTCTTCCATCATCTTGCTTCTGTTCACCATCTTTTCCTTTTTCCTGTTCTGCAGTGGAATGCAAGGAACCCCCTGATGTACTCTGCCCCATATAGAAAGCACTTGAGCTATGAGGGGAGGACCTACCACTTACTGTAGTAGAATTGGCGCCTCCTTCTAACTGTGACATTTGAGCAATATATTCTCTATACGCATCTCTGTATTCTGCCTGCACCTTGTCAGTAAGCTTTGATATTTCAATACTAGAATCTTGAGAGTTAAGACTGGAAAGACTTGGAGTTCTACGAGTTTGGGACTGGAAAAAAAAAGAAAGAAAAGAGAGAAATAACAGTTAAATGAACTATTTATTTTTACTTTTACTTATCTTTTTAAATTAAATAACTCAAAGCATCAAGTATCCACTTAAATTATTTTTTTTGTTGCTGTGAATAGATTATGCAAGTGAAATTGCCAACACTATAATTAAAATATGCTTACTATAATCATACATATGCAATCACACATACATTCACTAAACTTACAAAGTATTCTTATTGTTGCTCCCCATAACGGAAGTTTTCCACAAAACAAGCGTTTTATCCAGTGCATTTGAGACTAACTCTTTCAAGTATATAATTATAACAATTGAATTTGTATGTCAAAATGGGCTTTTTAATACATTTTTGTACATTTAGAAAATTAGCATTTTATATTAGAAAGACGGCAAGAGCTAATCTAAATACTGAACACCTCTCAAAAACATTTTTAAAAGACTCCCATCCTACATACTTTAATATACTCTGGCAAAATTCCATTGCATATAGATGATTTCAGAAAAATCAGTTCTTGGACAAACATATTCCTCTCTGCCTCCCCCCCTTTAGTGTGCACACTGAGAACTCCATAGGTATGGGATGTGAGGCCATCTATTAAGTGCTAGAACCAATGTCTAGAACAAAGTACTAGACTGAGCAAAGTAAAGGTGTGGACTGTGGCTGAACATACGACTTCGTGTCATGCACCTAACAGTCTGTTCACTACCACCAGGTAAAAGATGTACGGTGCCCAGTGCATTGGAGCTGAGGCATTGACATGAGCAGTAAGTATTTTAAGAAACCTACTCAACTTTGCAGTGCACAAGAGACAGGGTTTTGAAAGACTTTTTTGAGGCAACATTGAAAATGAACCACATTTCAAAAACCTACTTTTTACTAGCAAAAACTATTAAAAAAACCTAAAAGGGCTTGGGTAATGTTAACAAGCTAAATGTAAACAGGAAATGTTTACATTACACTGTGAATGAATTTAAGATTTAGAAGAGCATTGCTTAATCATATACCCTCTTGGTCCATCCTTCTCTTTCTCACCCTCTGCTTTTCTCTTTCCCCCACCTTTTTCCTGCTCTTATATGCATCCTTTGTATGTGTCTTGTTTCTGTTCATCATCTTTTCCTTTTTCTTGTTCTGCACTGGAATGCAATGCAAACCAACATGTTTCTTTCCTTCTCAGAAAATGCTCATAATCCCCCCAGCAAGCAACACACATCAGATCTACAGGCTACCATTCCATTATTGCCTCTATATTACTAAATAAGTATTACTGACAGATTTCTGTAAGATCAATAATGTTGTATATACACCAGAATATTGGGGAACAGCTGGACACAATTAACTAAAGGAAAATGGTATTTAAGTAACTTCTATGTGCCATGACTTCTAAGCAATTGAATGTCAAAAGTAAAATGTGAGAATCTCAAAAATATTAACATTTGATTATTTATGCATATTCACTAGTATTTATCCATATTCACAGCCGCTATGGTTCCTCACCAAAAAGAGAAATATTTGATTTTGTTGTGCATTTCCAGTAGTATTCCTTCTTTTTACAGAGAAGCAGCTATAGTCTTTTAGAGGTCAGCACCAACTTAAAAATTCTAACAGGCGAAGTCTAATGTTTTCTTAAGGACAAACTCCCTTTCTCATTCTTTTGATTCAACTTCACATAACTATACAGGCAAGAGAAGCACTATTTATTTAAACTTGTATTTTAAAGAGCGCTGGGGGTTTTTAAAGGATTTTCTTGTACTTCTTTCTGTGCTTTCGACACAAAAACAATGTAACTTGAGTCATGCCACTTTGGTTTGCAAAAACATACCTGGATACTCTGTTGCTGGAAACAGGCACTAGGGTAAGCAGGATCCCACAAATACACACAAGTGCCCACGCACACACACAAAGGTATCTGGGGTAGAAATCTATCTCTGGGATACATATCGCAAACCTCTTTTCAGTGATAATTTTGAATATTAAAAATATCACCTGTAGTTAGTAATTTGGGGCATCTTCCTATTGTGATGCACCTTCAACATTTTCTAATTTAAACTTCCAGAGATGAAAAAGCTGCTAAATGTTTGGGTTGGGTTTTTTTGTTTTGTTTTGTTTGTTTTTGTTGTTGTTGTTTTGTTTTTTAATTCTAATCACTATTTAGATAACAACTGATTTGTCTTATTTCTTAAAAAGGACAAAACAAAATCACACAATTCAGGAGGTTTCATAAGATACAGAAGAAAATTGACTATAACCGATGGCAGAAACAGTAGTTAAGATAAGGATGTCAGCTCTGGAGACTGTGAATAGATTACACTTTGTCAGGACAAGGCTCTGATGTGACAGAGCACTGTAGTCGTCTGTTATAAAAAACCTAATAAATGTAGCTATAATCTTTTGAATAGCATAACATCTGACTAGCACATAGCCAAAATATTTCATACACGAAGTCTGAATACTAAACAGACAGAAATCTTGCAGAATACCACCCTAAGCTGGATAAAAAAAGCATGATAGTTTGTTGGGTTTTTTTTCCTCTCAAAGAGTAATTACTGGAACAGATGAATAGTTTTCAGATGGCAAAGACCAAAGAGTTTTGACTCAGAGAGTGTGGTTAGAGTTTACATCTCTGCAAAACTGGTTGCTGCCAAAGACTGAGAACTGAAAGTACCTGAACTGTCAGAGTAGACTTAATTTTTGACCTGTCTGTATCCAAGAATGTGAAAAAATCCTTTACCATACAGGTAAGCAAGCAGAATACATTACTCTATTAAATACCTGCCAACTTAAGTTACTATGGCGTGGAGGAGCTTCATCAAGACCAATTGTGTTGAGTTCTTCAAAGCTGAAGTTAAGTGTGTAGGGAGCTTGACCAGAGAGACCTGTAAGCTCAGTGTGAGGCAACTCAGAGTTATGCCCAGGACGACGAGTAAGTTCACTATGAGGAATCGCAGTGGTAACATGCTCAGTTGTTCCACGAGGATCTTCCTGAATAGCTTGATTTTCTGAATTTCTCATTTCTAGTATCTTAACACACAAAGAGAGACAGTATAAATGTAATTATAGAAATAGAAGTTCTCAATATTGTTGAAGAAGAATTCTATTAAAAATAGGAATGAAGAATTCGCAACTGTAAAAGCGTACTTGCATATGTGGTTGTGATCAAGAAAAAGTATGAAGAAAAATCTGTTCACAGATCTACTGCATTCATTCTCTTTACTGCAAATCACATTTTAACGTCTAGGGTTTTTTTGTATTTACAGATTATTCTTATCACTGCTCAGACCCTTAAAAGAACTCGTATGCCACAAAATACTTAAATTCTTGTAAAACTAGACAAATCATAAATTACAAATTTAAAAGCAAAACCACACGCTTCTGTTTTATAGCTTAATCAACCTGAATCTAACAATAAATCTCATCTTGTAATTCTCAGTGTTTTCAAGACTGATTTAGCAGCTGAGAGACATACTGTTATTTTCTAAAAGAAAATTGGCAACTTACTAAAAATATTTAAGAGAAAACACAGTTCTCTCTGATGCATAACCCTCAGTGTAAAACTGTCATTTGCTCTCAAACCAGGAGGAATGAAATGGGGAAAATTAACTATCTATATATATGCTTCAATAATAGTACGCAGTGCAGCATTCTCACATTAAACAAGTATGTCTCAATCCAATATTGTTAATTTATCTCACTGGCTTGATCTTTAGAGTAAGTTTCTTTAAAAAATATGCTTATGCAATTGTGTGCTGTGTATCTCTAAGCCTGGCTGTCCACTTCCTCGCACTAATATACTATGAACTCCCTAACTTTTAATAGAAGGACAGAGGCTTGAAAGAGAATTAAGTTCTGACGATTTCATTAAAATAGGCAAATTTAAAAAAAGAAAAGGGAACCCATACAGGAAAAACAGATCTTACAAAAAGAGAAGACAAAACTTCAGAGTTCACAATCAAGATGAAAATCCATGCAATCAGCTCTTCATTAAAGTGCTCAAGATAAAAAGACAAAGTAACAAAATAATAAAAGCATGCATGTTTTAAGATTATACTTATCAACTTAAAGATGATAAAAAGAAAACAATGGGAAAGAAAAAAATATAAGGCTTATAATGAAAAAGACTAATTTATGATGATCTGAATACTGAAGAGAAAGTCTTACCATGCTCCTGAACAGGTGCCAGTCACCAAAATTCATGTTCATTTCTTTTTTCAGTTCATCAATGTTGCACTGAGCCAAGACACGACCATTTATATTTGCCTAAAACAATAAAAGTAAATAATGTAAATTACCTATCCAAGACTTATGGCGTGGCAGTAGCAGACTAAAAAGGTAATTGAAATTGGATATATTGATGGAGACTACTAGTGAAATTCCCAACATCACTCTTAAGTCCAATCCTATAAACATGTGTTTTTATAAAAGAATATTTATTGATGATTGCTGATGGACAAGAACCACCTATGTGTCATGAAAAAAATGAAAATATTAATCCCATCAAAAATGTGTGTATGAAGGCATTATGATCACATTCTACAGACATAAGGAAACAACACATCAGTGGTAGAAAATTTCACAGACAATAAACCACATTCATCTGCCTAGATTTCTCAGACTCAGAACAAAAATGGACTGCAGACACCAAAGTATCTGAAGATAATCAGACAATTAAGTCTCAGGCTTCATCTGACCCCTGACTTGAGACATCTAAGATCAAGTACTACCTCCACGAAGTTCCCTCCCTGCCCAAAAACAGGCTTACATTCCTCCCATCATCAGAAATACCTGGGGATAAAAGACTAGATTTCTTTCTAATTTTCATCATCATTCAGAGATCAACACAGAAGAGCCTTAACACAATCTGTATTCCAGGAAATTGATTCCTTATGAAAATATGCATGCAGTCCTTAACTTCCAACAGCACCAAATTCAGTACAGAACCATTTTCATTACATACCAATGTGAGTTATTTCTCTTTATACCATGTATCAGTGGATAGACAGAATGTGAAAGAGGAACCATGTCTGAGGAGAGTAGCCACAAAATGGAAGACCAAAGTTGAGAGCTCTGCTCAGTCTGAGGCACCTCAGTGGTTTTGGTCCAATATCCCAGCAGATGGTCTTAATTAAACCAGGAAAAAGACCAGGCTGAGCCACTTTCATTCCTCCTTGTTACAAGGTATCACTTGTAGTAAGAAATACAAGAATATAAATAAGAAGAATGTCATTAGGTGTAACTGATGGGCACGTTCTTTTAGTGCTCTCGAGCCACTAAAGCAAGTGGAATTTTTTGCAGCTATACTTAATGAGCTGCAATCTGACATCCTACTTCTTGCTTTAAGCAACATTGCTGAAGCTTCCTATGATTAACCTCTTAACCCTTGAATCAACATCCTCCCTGTATTTTTTAAGATATGATAGGTACTGGAACAAAGCGAGCTCAGCAAAAACATTTGCTAATGACAACATTCATATTTTTCCCTTCTTTGTAAAAGGAGTACACAGAACAATAAAAAAAAAGTAATAAAGACAAAAATGATTCTGTGCTAACACCTCAGAGAAAAGAACAGTAATAGAAGAATGTACAGTGGCCTTTTTCTGAAGCAAACAGTAGTGGAATAAGAGAGAAATTGAACCATCTTCACTACTCATTTACAACAGATGTGCCAATTTCTCAGGGGAAAAAAAAAAAAAAAAAGGAATGTTGCTACCTGGACATAGAACACATTTGTAACCCTATTTACACATAGCCATTTTGAAAGTGTTTTTCTTGCTTCTTTTCTCAGAATAACCAGTCTCATCAGCATTTATACTTCTGAGTCTGTTCTTCCTTTTTGAGAGCGAGCATTTAAAAATACATGCTTGTATTAAAACATTCTCCAAACTTAGCATGCATAGAAGTTAGGATGTTGTTCTGACATTTGATGTGTTTCAATAAACATTTTCAAGAAAAGAGGTAACTAAATATTTCCTTTTCCTTGTGTATCTCCATGTTTCGGTACAAAACACATTAATGAAATTCAGCTGATACCTTTCTTATAGTTGCAGAGTACTGAGGCAGCATGCTCTGATCCAGACCATCTATCTGCTTCAGCTTCTCACACACAGCTTCCACGCTCATTGTGCTCAAAGACACATGTGATGCTGCTGTGGTGGATCCTGTGCCTGCTCCCGCTCCCTGTAGAGAAGTGAGAAAATGTGCACATAAGACTTGTTCAAATACTCGGTACACTCGGAATTTCACAATGTGCACTAATACAAATCAAGTTGTGTTCAACTACATTTTAAAATTAAGAGATGAGAATAAGAATGCACAAGCATTTTTTAATTACTATCAGAATATCTGCATATTGGGAAACATTTATTATAGATATTTGTATGAGAAAAAACACAGTATCTTGAGTCCTGCCTACGTGAGAAAATATCTCTTTTAAATAATGTAATTTAAGAAAAGCAACATAAAAATCAGAAATATTTAGTAAGGGTTAATTTCAAAGGCACCTTTACTCAGAGTTTCCTCCTGATTTTAGTAGTTTGGGTTTGGGTTTGTTGTTTTAAATAATGCAGACACAACTTAAATTTTCCTGTCTTAAAAACTCCTGGTTTAGTATCAAAGATGACCTAAAACATAACTCCTCGATTACTTGGATTCATTGGGTAATTTTAGCAACATCTGTCCGTTTTCCAGAGGTTCCTTCAACTCTTATCTATGTAAGGCAACCCAAGGGCCTGTGTACCACAGCACAGAGACACAGAGCAGCACTGCCACTGCCCTCCAAGATACCACGAGGATGCTTCACATATCTCAAACTTTGGCAAGATTTAGGTAGAAATTATTCACAACTCAGATCTGTAACACAGAAGTTGTTCAGTTAATGTTGCCAGCTTCTGGGAATTTCAAAGCAAGCATGGAAAAACCAAACAATTGCATCCACAGGTAGTCAGTATACTAAGACAGTTAGGTTCTCCAAAACCCCCACATTCTCCCTGGATGGGGACCTGCATATTAAGTAGGAGCAAAGTGCGAAGCTCTGAACAGTTACACTAGTGATTCTAAATTCCTAAAAGCAAAATCAGAACCAGTTCTATCAGCTGTGAAATACTTGTACGCCCTCCTCCTGGGAGGGAGGTGTCACCCTCCCCTTTTTCTGAAGGTGAAGTTTTGGTGTCAGCACTGCAGACCATGCACCAAACGAAGCTCATTTTAGGAGGCTGCGGAGCAGCTTCCACAGCTTCAGAGGTCATCATCACATGTGTGAACTCTGGGATGTAAAACTGCGTTTTGACTATCCAGAGTTCAGTTAATCAAGTTTGACTTTAGTCCTCAAACCAGCAATGAAGACTGTTCTGATAGTCGCAATACTTTTTTCCATTTTTATTTAATTACTCCAATGTTATTTAATCTTTCAATTAATATAAATTAATAGATCCAAATATACTGCTTATGAAAACCAAGGATTATCACACAGAATGGCATTAACCATATCTGAATTATCTACACCAGGATATTTAAGAAGAATTTCTTCAACTATTACTTCCAAGGCAGCAATCTAAAACCCCATTATCTACTACCATTTAACCTCAGAGTTATTTCTTATTGTTATCAGAGATATCCTCATCTGGGGAGGCAGGCATGATCCCCACCTAAGCTACTCTGAGTTTCAAATTTTAGATGCTATTACTTGAAATTCCCCAAAGGTCTCTGCCAGATGTAGTTGAAGTGGACTTAAAACTGGCAAACCATCAACTTCACTTAACAACACTAAAGGAGGTTGCGGGGAATCCAAGCCTAGCAGTTCGCACGCTTGCCTGAAAACAGAGCTAGGGCACTAATCTTTGTTCCTTTGACCATTTATATTTGACGTGATGTCAACTGGACACTAAACAAAAGATATACTCGATTTTCTGGGTAGGTAGTCTACCTAAATGACCACATAAAAATTAAGCATTGTAATTCCACTACAGCCTAGGCACCAAATTTAGGGGCTTGGTACTCCTTCTGAGGACAAGACAGTTAGTTTTCAGATTCTGCAATGTCTCCCTAATTAGGTACCTACAAAACCTAATTAGTCATCACATTAGGCATCTAAAGGAGGAAATTTAGGTCTTAATCTAGTGTGATTTTTAGCACAGCTAAAATCTTTATCATGCTAAGGATATAAGCCAACCATCAAACTGATGAAGATGAAAGGAAGAAGCTTCATCTCTAAACTATTTATCATATACTTATTTTATGTACATCTCTATTTTCCTCTTTAAAAAAATCACTTTGAGTTTTTCTTCAGAATGCCAGTTTTGTCTATTATTTCCCCATAAACACTCTATTTACTATTGGTATGAGTTGGATAATACATCAATAAACAAAAGATATGAAGTTAATTATGATCTTAATTATTTTTTGAAAGAAAGCTTATCTATTAAAAGAAATTGTTATAGCCAAAATTACATTGTGGCACTACGAAAATAAATGATCCCTAAGCAATGTGTGTAAGCAATTGCCTTTGTTCTCTGAATCTATTAAATACATTATCCATCATATATCCACAAATAAATGAAGAAAAGTTTTAAATACTTCTAGTTTAACAGTTCTCCTTCAGATCAAAATATTTTTTGAACAATCAAGAACAAGTCATTCTTTCTGCATGCATTAGGAGTTAGTTTAGAAACTCTTCTTTCTGTGTATAAAAAAAATATGGAAAAGCACTAAAATATTTAGACTATTTTTGTTAAAGTGATGAAATAGATGCACATTAATCCAAATCATTCTTTATAAAAAGCACTCTCCAAAGAGTAAGTAATGTAATAGCTTTAGGGATATTGTCATCATGTAAGTGAATTAAAACTGCACTTAAACTGACACATTTTTCAGCCTTAGTGGTTTTGTTAGAGATGCTTAGAGAACATTAGTCTGAAAGGTATTTGCCATGCAAAAGCTAAAAGCAGCTTGTCAAAACAAACCTCAAGGCTAGTAACGAGCATTAGTTTACAGACAGCCCAGCATGAAGCGCCAGTATGATAGCTCCTGAAATGACTCTGAAATAAGTGAATGATAATTCACCAAAAGTGGCTGTACCTGTCTGTTTTTGTTTAACCCAGACTTACACGGCTTTGAGAAAAAGGACAAAACAGAATGAAAAGAAACAACAGCTTAAAGCAACATTGGAAAGGTTGAACACACAGATGGCATGCTTCGAGGTAAACAGAGGAAATCAGTGTTAGGACAGAAACGAGGTATCTTCATAATGTGATGAAACTTTTAAGACAGACCTTTAGAATAGACATTTAGTATATACTATACACATATGATTTTCCTATGAGCAGACTACTCCGTTTTGCACTTGTAAAAAAGGCAACACTTGCTGTATTTTGTTTGCATAAAAGTTTTATATCGTATTTCTGACGGAAAATCCGGCTTTTAACCAAACGTTCTCCTGCCATTTCAAGATCACATCATGCCGTCAATGCATCTCACATAACTTTGAAACCTTGTATCTAAGCACATCCCCCACCCCCCAGAAAAGCAAACCTCTACCTTCAGAACTAAAAAGGTACTTCTTTTAAGTACAAATATTCAAAGCACAGAAATGCTACATAAAAGCACCTGGAAATCCATATAAGAAAATTCCCATGCCACACACTTTCCTTCATGCTCAAAGTTTTGAGAAGCACTTCCAGTTTCTTAATGAGTACTGCACGTTTATCTACAGTACATGCTCTGGGCCATGTTAGTTCTCATTCAAAGCACACATTCTACATCTTAAGGTATTATATATTCAATACACTTTGAAAAATGTATTTCAACAAAGTAATTATATTGCAACAAGCTGCATCCTAACAAGGCACACTTAACAATGCAAACCAAAGCACAAAATTAAGTTTCGCAACACTACAGTCCAATCTTAAACTCTTTGGAAGAGCACTCGAAGTTTTTGCAGTTTCTCTAAGAAATAACCATTTGTAAAGTCAGCAGAAATGCACATTTGCCTCCATCACAGATGTGCAGAGGCTGACATCTTCAGTCAAGTCTATTTTCATTAGTGATTTAAGCCGACAGCCTAAAATTTGCAGTGTACCTTCATGTTGATAGAACTACACAGATGGTATCGGTAAACTTACTGGTTTGACATCTATGTTCTGATCCATTCACTAAAGAACAGTAAACTACAGTTTGAGATAGACAAGTTTTATCATCATCATCAGAATTCGAATATAGAAGGTGGCAGAAGTCAAATTATTGATACAGGATGACTGCTCTCAAAATATTTCTGAATTCCACTATGCTAACCTAGACTTACACTGATTTTACAAGACTAATGATTAGGATTAGACGTTTCAGAATTCGGTCAATCCCAATGAACTGACAACAATAGCAGGGCCTTAACTAGATCACTTAACATCCTCAGTAGAGCTCTGCCAACTCATGCAATGATGATCTGTGTTAAAAAAAAAAAAAAAAAAATTATATTCCCGAAGGAACTGGGTTTTGTCCTGTAAGACTTAAAACATTCTAAATAATGATTATTCTTTATTTTACACAGAAGTAAAACTACAACATTTCTGGCTCCTTGCCAGATTTGCATGAAAGACAGTTTTGATTCTACACATTCTTCTTGGTTTTAGTCATCCAACCAGTCACATATCTTGGTGATCATTAACTACTTCGTACGGATTTTTAGTTTATTTCATTACTTTGCATGCACCAACCCATTTAATAAATAAAAGCTTATAATTTATATAGTGGCAATGATCCATCAATTAAGAGCTACTTAAATAGCTGGATGAAATTATTGCACCCATCACCTCTGGATAATTGCAGTACCTAAAACAAGTATAATACTGTCTCTTTCCAAAGGAATTTCAATAAAGTCTACAGAAGGAACGTTTTTAGAATAGATGAAATCCTGATGAGACATTCTGTCAGGCACACAGAATACTATACCCCAACTAACAACTTTCCCATAAACTACCCAAGAGATTTTTCAAAAATTCCAAATTTTAGATTTACACTGTAGGTTAAATATTGCTAAGTCTTTGAAAAGTGTATGATCTGATGAACTGTACTATACGAACTCACAGCAGTATAAATTAAACTAAAAACCAGATCTAATAAAATCCTCCATTATAGTTATTTCAAACAAAGTTCCTTTTACAATGCTTTAACTCCTGTAATTTCTTACCTACAGCCAATAGACTAGATAACTTACATGAGGTTTTTAAATTGCTGCTTTAAACTGCAGCCTATGTGTGCCTGAGATACGCACTCGGAGCAGCAAGCAGAAGAGCAGCCAGGTCCAGGTCTGCTGCTGGAGCTCACTCATTACTCTGCCCTGAGACTAAATCTCGCTTTTCCAGTTCCGTGTCCCTTCTCACACTCATGGATACACACATACTTCAGCCATCACTCTACTATTTTCTCAAAAGTCTTTACTTTTTCTCCTTGTGCTGACAAGACGCAAAGAATCAGGAAGAGAATGGGATACTGAGATTAGGCATCAAGCACAGGGAAGACATCAGCATCTCTAAAAATATACTACCACAAAAACTTACCCCAACATCATCCCTTCACACAAGGTATCTAATGACCTGGAAGAGAGAACTTTAGGGTATGTTTTCTATTGTGTCGCCCATACATGGGTGCTCAGTGAAAGTTATGTGCAGTTAAATACAGTTCTGGAATTTGTACGGGTTTATTTTCATTGCATAACTATGGAAAGACATTTTTGCAATGATTTACTAGAAGAAAAAATAACCAAGATCAAACCATAATCATTGCCAACAACTATTGGCAGCCAGTATTAAGAGAATGATGACAATCATATTAACCTCTTTGCTTTGGTAATAAATCATGATTTCCCATCAATTCCCACAGTTAGAATTAAAACAGATACCCATAAAGACAACATCTTTGTGTGAAAACTTAGGTTAAAAAAAAGTAGTCACGGAAATGGTAGATGTTGGCATTCTGACTCAAGAATAAGCTTAATAACCAGCAATTTTATACTGTGTTAACTGCAATAGCTTTATGCCACCAACTAAAGAAGTAGGGATCAGATGAAAGAACTAACTGAAGCAGGGAAAACAGTTACTTCATCCTAAAATCTACGCACTGAATGACTAGGTGTCATTCTTCACTCTGTTTAGCTACCACAACACTCCTTTTACTGAAAACTCACCATAGCTACTGAGACAGGTACAAGGAAAACTACAGGGAAAAATATAATACATCTTATAAGTGAAATATTAGCTCTTAAATTCATTCACGAACTACATTAGTTTTCAACTACTCTATATGCCCACCAAAGCCACTGATGCAGTGTTAGTGAACTGCAGTTATGATTAATGCAGACTCATTACTGCTGAAAAAGCAACGAGATGCTAAAATTTCCACACCACATGACTACTCATTTACCATTGAGGGGTCTGTGGGTGAAGGAAGCCCCTCATCAGCATCCTCCTTGATAACATCCTAACAACAACAAAATATTATGGTTTGGGTAAAATGATCAAGGGCTCAACAAAAAAGACGAAATAAACAGGGTATGAGAATGATCTCGTAATAATACTTAATTCAACAGAAACACATTTGTTTTCCTTAGGTGATTAAAGATTTTACCACCTTTTAACAGCTTTGCTCATTGTATCAATATCCTAGAAATGAACTGATAGACAAGTGAGGCTTTTACTTTTTTAGCTTTCCTTAGTTCTTAATTCCATTTAAACAGCCATCGCTCAGTAAAATAAATACTCTTAAATAGGCATTTTATTATTCTATAGGAAGCTAGAGAAGTCTGCTCATTTTTCCTTTTCAATGGGTAAAAAAAATGTTGAATTATATGTACTTACAAAGTCAAGCTACAACTGCTACATACTTAGATAAAATGTATTTTGTTTTACTTATATATTTAAAACATCCCTTTTAACTTTTTACTTTGGCCTTCCAATTTCTAGCATTCTCTACAACATTAAAGGATGTAATTTTATCTTACAAAATTTGAATGTAAATTTACAAGTTGCACTCTTTTTCTTACAATATTACACTGTATCAATTTCTTTACTGTAGTACAGCTGGCATTTTCATTAAATTATTTTCCTGCCAGTATTACAGGTCATAACTCCGCTAATCTCGATGCCCGGATGTTAGCATTGGTTTTCCTAATTTGTAAAGATAAAACAAAATACATTTTACATTACACGTTAATAACACCTTTGCTTAAACTATTCATAATATAAAGCTTGTACTTGTCTAACAGTAAACCATCATTAATAACCTTCATTTTCATTACTTGCTATATTTATTGTCTAGGTTAGTATTTGAATTATCCTTCAAAATACTTACTAGGCCATTGTTCTGATCTCTGGACAAACTCGTTTTTAGTGGTGGACGTGAGATGAGATGAGAACTGCCAGGGTAATACCTTGGCATGTAAAGATATGGGGCAAAGAATGGCTATGAAAAAAAAAATGTAACAAAAAAGGGACAAACAATTACACAAATCAAAATGTAATAATAAAATAAAACTTATTTCAACAAAACACATCCTCGAATTGAATTTAATAAAGTGAAAAATAGCAATTACTAATAGCTGGCTTTACTTTTTGCATTGAACAGAATTCAATCAAAAGCTCTGGAGTGAGTTCTTGAAAATCCCTCAGTGCCAATGGGTGCTCTGGAGGAACAGAGTTGGAGTGGGTTTGGTAGCTGCACTCTAACATCTGTTCTGAGTATGGGAAAAGGATCATTTAAGGATGTATCTGATAATTTCACTCTCTCAGACCTGCTAAACTCAAAATTAGATGGTCAGTAAAATGGAGAGTTTCATAATACTGAAGACAACTGTACCAAAAGAAAAAAAGTGTGATACATAATAGCACCACTAGAACTTTCCATATTTGTGGTACCCAATCTGAAGGCTTCCACAAATGCTACATTTTATAAATCTATAAATACATTTTTATAGCAGACAATATTTGAGCTTTGTTTTCTTGGAAATACATCAATGTATGTTGTTCAATACAAATACCATTTAGAAGGACAATGTTAATTATCATAAAACAAAAATCAGAAACATTTTTTTTAAAATAGAAATACTTTTTTTTTTCCCCCCTCTACAAATATCAGTTAACTTTAATCACAATTTTTTATAACCAGGTTCCTTTTTATCCCTTTTTACTAACAAATTTCAAGAAAATAAACACTATCCAAGTTTCCAAAAGTCTTATCAGCATATCAGTATAAAGGGTCCAAACGAAAACTCAGGCTTTTAATAAAGTTGCTTCTAGAAGATAGAGAGATCTCAAAATTACAAATACACTTCCAACAGAGGACTCCGGTCTTTCGAGTTTTAAGATCAACTGTATATACATGTTCCCTGTAATTCACACGCTACCCACTGGCATGCAACAAAACCTCTCTGTGTGTGTAGGCGTGAGCATGCATTTCAGAGTTCTGAACCTTACCATTGGCAATGCAGTTAGGAAGTACAAACTTATTTTCCAAAATTGTGAAATTTTGTTTTGACCTATCTATGAATTTGAGTCAGGTTTTGAAATCAAGTTTTTTATCTCCTTATCAATTCTCTATTAAAGCAGTATAATGGAAAGCAATAGAGCCTTTAGACCTTGGGAAAGCAGAATTATAGTGCTCATTGCTTTCAATTCATTACGCAGTTCTTAAAAAAAATACACCAAAGTATCAAAATAATGGCTATATTACAGATTTCTGATGTTTCTATACATAGCATTTAAAAATTGTATTACCCAACTATTTAACAAAACAGAACATACTATTTGGTTTGTGTTACTGCACATGACAAGATTCTGAGTAGTCTACTGTACCAAATTCAGCAGAGAGTAAATAATTTTATGACTCAATGGCCAATATATGAGGGAGGAGTAAAATTTGGTGAAGTATTCCACTTTGGATTTATCTATGAGGACTAAAAACCCTCTGCATTCAGAAGCAGCTGTAAATAAACTGAGAAATTAAAGTTTAATTCATCTGTACATCAGTTACTTAGACGGCATATGCTGCAACTTTGAGCAATTTCTGGCAAATACAAATAGTTTCCCATACTTAGCTGCTAGAGGTAGCCTTTGCACACTCTTTCACGCAATTATCACAAAAAGTTCATATGCTCTTCCAACATATGAAGTGGCATGATATGCATTGGAACCATTCGTCTACATGTGAAAGTTTGTTTTGTTTAAATAGGCAGGAGAACCGCTACCTAGCCTTTGCCTTACGTTTATTGGTTTGTATAGGATGACTCAGGAAATTCGCTGATTTAAAATTATTTCACTGTCATAAGGCACAGATTCTATGGTATTTTCTGGAAATGAAATTATCTTCAAAAAAAGTTCATGTTATTTCTAGAATAATTAAATGTCTCAGTTTTCCACTAACAGCTTAAACCACGTGGCAAACCCCCAAGCATGAGATGCTTAATGATTGTACTGCATTCAAGTGCCTAGCTCCCACTGCAAAAACTATCCTCTGAAACACAGTGAGCACCTGTTTGTTGGTTGCGAGTCATCAAACTACAAAGCAATGAAAAAAATTTGTCCAATAAGGCAATTATCCCTCAATTCTTTCATAATTTCTAATTATGCCTTGAGCCCACTTCAGCTACTCCACTGCTTCCCAACCGTGGGATTAATTCTCCATTATAGGCTTGAACTCTGCAGACTCAATCTTCATTTGAAGTACTATAATACAGATACCATGAAAACATGAGATCAATATGAACACATGATGGGCATAAACCAGCTGTTGTGCAAGTTTGCAGATAGCCTATAAAGCCTAAGTGTGGTGTTTATTATTTTTCTAAGATATCAAAGAATTTGCTCCTCTTTTGCAAAAGAGGTCTGCACATACTATAATTTCCAGGTCCCACCCAGGAAATCCATATTAGCCTTGCCTACTGCTCTGATCTTCCCCATAAGAAACACGATCTCCACAATGATCCATGACAGCAGCAACTTTGAGAAGCTGAACTTCAACTTGTGGTCAGGCCATTAGACAGTGGTAAAATGTACACATCCAGCACAGTCTATACTCAGAGCCAAAGCACCAAGTTGAAGAGCTGCTAAATGGGACTATAATCTTTCCTTTACAGCTATACAGAGGGAGAATGGAATTTAAATAAAAAAATAATAGATGATGTTATGGACCTTGAACTTCCAGTAACAGAAGCATTTAAAGAACAAAGTAGAAACATACATAATTTAAAAAAAATTGTTATTTCCTAAAATAAACAAACAGAGGTTTTTCCCCAACAGCTCAAGAGTTGTTTTTTTTTTTAAACACAAATGGATGTTTAAAGACGACAGGACAGGAACCATTTACTGGTCAGAATAAGGCATCTGTCCCCAGAACTTCAGGCATTTTTGCATAAAATTCAGGTATTTTCACAGAAGCATTTGAACCCATTGTGTTGTGTCATAAGGTCTCCAAGATCTCTCTCAGTTGCTTTTCTTTTTTTAAATGCCATTCTTACAAAAACCTCAAAAGTGAAATATGATGGAAAATGCTGAAGGCAAGAGCCTTATAAGGTTCTCATCACTTATCTCAGTATGTGGTGTTCATAACAGTACCAAGGCGAGCCTAAAGTAATGAATGTAACTCTTTATCAATATTTGAAAGTATGAAATGCTAAAACCAAATACACCTTAGAAGGGCAGTATAAAATTCTGGAGAGAAAGGCCAAAACAGTATTTTAACCTTCAGCAGTAAGCACGCCTGTAAGCCTGTGTGTGCACTTAACACAAATGAACAAATAAACTGATTGTAAGAACAGCTTATGACTCACCAATAACTGCTTTTGTAATGCTTATTAGATAGAAAAAAAAAATACAAGTTTCAACGGTATATCACCCCATACTTTAAACCTTGTCAGGTACAGTAACACAGACACAAAACCAGAGCTTCCAATTAAACACCTACTTTAACAAAGCTGAGCTAGTATCAGCACAAAGGTTCACGTGACAAGCATTTATCAGTGTTGGACTACAAAGTATATGCCATTTTAAATTATTTTCAATAAAACAGTATATTGTCACTGTATTGAGGGTATATAAAAATAATTTTAGAACAGATAACGCTTAATAGCTTAAACATTTACCTACAGTCAAATCTACTGCGGCCTGTAGTTGAGGCCTGTATATAGAAGCAAGCTATGACTTGTATCAGCTTTCTACTTTTTTTTTCCTGATAGTACTGCACAAGAAAAAAGTAAAAAATAAAGCTTAAAAATAGCAAATACATCCTACAAAACCAGAAACTTCGGACTCAATCTGACTATACAGTAAAGTACTTCATTCGATTTTCAAGTGAGCCATACTCAGGACTGTTTTCTAAGGCCCACAAATAGCTCAAAAATGTGTGTTTTATGCAATTTACGTTAATTCCTTTAAACTAGTGCAACACCAGTTTAGGGAAAAGATCCCAGAATAACTTTAAAAAAAGACAAAAGGGAAGACAGACATACATTCTTGTGATGTAGCTCCCCACCTGAGTTTCTGTATGCTTTAACCAAAGTCACCAAGAAAAAGCCGGGATCCCTTCCAACGTCTGTGAGCAAGTATGTGAATGATTAAGCACAGTTTACCCCACAAAAATAAAAACCCCTGCAATATCCTACAATTGAGCAAATTCTGATGCAATTTACCACATTTCTCCCCCAAACTACAGTGACTGGGTATTACTGTGAATTTACCAGCTCTTGGACTTTTCTCTATTCCTAAATAAAACTTGCATGGGTCTTTTAATATTTTATAGGTGACATCTGCAATATTACCAGACTAAATCAGAAGAATGTTAATTGGTTCTCGATTATTTACCCGATTGTAAAATGGATGCTGAGGTCCTGTCATACCACTATAGTAACTGCTATGAGGTTGTGGTGATAAAACTCCACTATTGAAAGGTCCATTGAAAGAGGTTGTAGAAGAGCAAGCTGATGAAGGCTGACTGAACAGAGATGTTGCTCTAGCAGGTGCCTCATGTAAAGGCAATGTGGGATAAGGAAGTCCTCCAATATTCATTTGATCTCTTGCAGCACGAACGTCTGAAAAAGAAAAGGGTAAAAAAGAATGAGATTTTGCTTGAAATTTTCAAAAAAGTTTTTATTGGTTTGCCAGTTCTTGACTGTACATCTTTGTGTATTTAATTCCAATCAGAAGTCATCAAGTTGAGTGTCAAACGTCATTTTCAGCTGCATTCAGCTGATTTCTCCTAAGGATCACATACACACAGGAGTCTTTAGGAGAGTATCCTGGTTTTCAGCTGGGACAGAGTTAATTTTCACAAGAAGCTGGAAGAGGACACAGCCAGGACAGCTGACCCAAACTAGCCAAAAGGGTATTCCATACCATATGATCTTGTGTTCATATATAAAGGGGGAAGCTGGCTGGGGAGGAGTTGCTGCTTGGGAACAGGCTGGGCATCAGGGGTTTGGGTGGTGAGCAAATTGCATTGTATATCACCTGCTTTGTATATTATTAGTATTGTTGTTATTTTCCTCTTCCTTCGCTGTCCTAGTAAACCGCTCTTATCCCAACCCATGAGCTCCTTTGTCTTCTGATTCTCCTCCCCATCTCACCAGTGCAGAGGAGGGAGCAATCAGCCGCATGGTGCTCCACTGCCAGCTAGGACTGAACCACGACAGTCATTTTTGGTGCCCAATGTAGGGCTCACAGGGTTGAGATAACGACAGATCTGACCAGAGTGTACGCGTTATATTAGTTAAGTAGTCGCTGGTCACAATGGTGTTTTGTTTGTTCACAGGGCTGTGGTATGTAAACCCATACTTGCTGTACATATTCCCTGCGGTGCTGTTCATCACCTCTGGGAGAGGGGTCTGGATTCTTGTTTTGCTGTACTACGTAATATTGACTTAGGATGTGATAACATCGCTGGCCATGAGGTTAAACAGGTATTTCTATGTGGCACTGCTGTCATATCTGTACCTCAGACAATATCTCTTGGAATTTATTAATAATTGCACCTAATCTATGGGGAAGGCGGGGGTATACTTTCTCCCACTCTTTCACC
>VXBL01006295.1:3418-47624 GCA_013400195.1 Aramus guarauna | reverse complement strand
AGGATCTTGAACTCCACTATTTTATGGTCAGCCAAGGCTGCCTTTGAGCTTCACATTCCCCACCAGCCCCTCCTTGTTAGTACTCACTAATGATACCAGCTGGAGTGTGTCTGTCCTTTTGGAAGTGCGCAGTCTGAAAACCAGCAGATTTTGCATATGGATTCTAAATTCATACTTTGAATTGCTTTCTTCTTATATTGTTAATGTTTTATGGATGAGTTAGCATTCAGGAGAGATTTAACTGAAGAAAATATTTTCACCCAGGAACAAAAGAAAATTAGCTATAGAAAGGCAGGAGAAACACGCTTGACTTCGAAGGCACCATTGCAATTAGAGAATCACTACCAGAAGTGAGTGAGGAGAAACCCTCCAGCAACTTGTTCTAACTCCTCCGCTGGAAGTTACTAAATCTCACCAACTCATGTTAGCATTCTATAATTTCCCCCATGAAAATCACACATCTTAGCTTTACTGGCTTAAATACAAGATTTCAGCCATCCTGGCTGATACTATCTCAAGCAAGTATACACCGGAGTGTTTGGAGAGCAGCTAAGCTCTATCTGGGGAAATCACATAAAGATTGGCTGGTACAGGGTTTTTTTTTCTTTAGTCATGATTTGTTACAGGGATTCAGGATGTTTTAGAAGGGAAAAAAAAAGACTGTTAAAAGGAGTGACATTTGATATAAAACCATCAAAATAATTTAGACTTTGAACAGAGAGGATGGAGTTTTGATTTTGTACCTAAGTGTTACAGTCCAGGATCTCAGTTTTGCATTCCTCATATTTCTCTGAAGTTTGCAACGTGAAGTAGCCAATTTATTCACACTGTGATTTCAATTTCTATCAAGATTACCATTTCAGCACCTTGGTTTTATGTGTTGCACCAATCCTGGGAAAAGCTGCAGATGTCACCTCTACAGAAGGCTGAAATAGCCAAAGGAAAAGGTCAGTCATGGGATAAAGAGGAAAAGGAAATTAAAAAAGAATTCTTTGTGCTGCAAGCTGTGGTGGGGAGGCAGGAGCACTCTGAATTCACACAATAATCTCCTCATCTTTTGTGGCCTGCAACTACCTTAGAAGCTCTGTCTTGTCCTTATCTGCATAAATTTCAAAGGTAAAATGCTCATATTGGAACCATTCCTACCGGATAGCTTCAGCAGACAGATTCTGTGGAATAGCAGTCTATGCATGGTATCAATGGCATCTTTACTACACTTCCAGAATGCTCCCTCATACACAAGATGGGCAATTCCAGATGGCCTCTCCCACCTACAAACATCCTGTCTGTGACAGTTTGAGAGCTGTAGGTAGGTGGGGAGTGGTTTGTGGCTCTTGGCCTACACAGGGAAGTTCTGCAAAGCCATGTAACATGTAACCAGTGAATTTATGGTACCAAAAAAAATTTCTACTCATCTTTCTCTGGCCTCTTTTAACATGATTTTTTGGTGGATCACTTCAAAGTCATCAGGCAGGCCTTGTGTCCCAGGATCTGCAAGCAGCCATCATTGCTGTGTGGTTTACAATGACGGGGGAGCTCTGCTTTGTGCAGAGCCTTGCCATGGTCATTTGTTACATGTGGTCATTGTGTGTCTGTTAATTAAAAACATGTCAAGTCACAGGAAAACAGGACCAAGGAAAACCTCCTGGGAACCTTCATATACAGCCCCTGTTAGATGCTTGTCCTATATATTTGTTCAGAAGTTTATCAAGTTCAGTTAAACACCAGGTAGGTTCTGTTCCCCACTCTTTAGCTGAAAGCTGTTCCACACTCCTCTAAGGACTACAAGTAATTCTTATTTTCAGTCAAAAAAACTTCATACTTGGTGCTACTCTTCCCACTCTTTTGCCCCAGTAGCATCCTTCACTGCCCCACAGCTTTTCTTCTTTAGAGTTCACCACTACAACATACACATAGGAGGCAGTTATATTCTCTCCTTTGTTTTTTCTTCTCTTCTAAACTTAATATGCCAAGTCGATTGCTAAATAGAGAACAGTATGCTGAGACATAGTACACCACCTTCCTGCTGCTTCTGGACTTGAAGCAACATAGCTACATCCACACAGGCTAATAAGCTATGCATCTTGGTGGAGCATATTATTTCCTGTGTGACACCTGGAAAAGTAGCTGTCTTTCTTTCCAAACCCAAGGTTAATAGCTTTGCTGGGGCAGTTTAATTTGAAGTATTTCTTGTGGGTCTTCTGTTTGGCTCTGTGTAGACATGCCCTTTTCTTAAGACATAATGCTTTTGTTCTCCTGCCTTTCTAAAACTGCTTCTAGGTGCCTGGTGTTAAACCAGAACTGTGCACCACATCCCAGACCTAAAAGAAGAATTCCAAGATTGCCAAAACTAACAAACCCCCCAAACAGACCTCACATCTGCCACTTGGCAAAGGCTGTCCTTAGCCCAATTACTAAAAGAAATGTGGACTATAGAAATGGGTGTCATTTGCAGTGTGTTTGAGAGGGCAGTGTTGGAAAAGTTGAAGTACTCTTGTTAAAAGCAATGGTCAGAATACAGCTGATGTAGACAAAGGTGAACTGAAACAATTTATCACATAAAGTTTTACTCTCATTGATTTGCATATAAGACTTCTCTTGAAATTTGGAAGGAGAATCTTGGTTTATGGATGTTTTTGGGAAGGAACTTGTTTTCCTACTTAAAGATGTTGAAATGCCAAAGCATTTTCCAGTTAGACTGAATATGAAATATTGAAACAGACTTTCTTACAAAACCAAAGTCCAAAATAATGTCAGTTTAGACGAAGCAGGACATTTTGTGGGAATTAGTTAGAAATATATCATGAAACCTCTCCAAATTGAAATTTTAATTTTTTTACTACAGTAAGCTTAATAAGATTATTCTTTTTCCTTTAAAAGTATAAGAAAATGAATTTTATCATAAATTTTAGAAAGTTGAATTGAAAATCTGGTTTAAGCTCATTATTACTATGGGAAAATGAAATTAATTTAGTGATACTTTCAAATAAATAATATTCAGTCATTTACTAATTTCAAAGAACTGGAGAGTGAGCAAATAAGTGCTTAGAAAAGACCTGTAGTATTCTTTGCCAAAATAATCAGACTCTTCACTGAAATGCTAAACACTGAGAATGCCTATGTTGTGTTTCACACAGGCCTGTGTCCAAGTTCTTGGTCCAGGCAAGTGGTTTGACTGTAATATGTCTATGTTAATACTTGAGGCTCAAGGCACTGATGTCTGTACAACTGAAGGGATAGACAGTTCCAGCCAGTCTTTAGGTAGTTTCAGTCCCTAAATTATTGCATTGTTGAATTAGAAATACTAGAGAGAATTAGGGCATATACCCATAATGGCTTAACACTGTGCACAGAACTGTTGCTTTGCATGCAGAAACCTGCCCACAGGTCATTATCTCTCTGCCCCATATATAGAAGGGAATAGGCAGAGCACTACCTTTACTTCCTGAGCTTCATTTCATTAAGAAATATGCTTGTTTTCTGCTCCCCAAATAAAGCATTGCTTCCCCTGACTTTTTTCCCTTTTCCCTGCCATTTGTTCTGAATACAGAGCAAGCTGAGCAACCAGGCCTTTTCTTCACGAAGTTGTATCTTTCTTACGCTAAACACACATTTGTATTTAGAAAAGCACTTTAGAAAACTGTGTTTTACGTGGCTGTGTATTTCCATTTGATATAATCCATACAGGTCTCTTGCTTCTGTGTTGAAGAGGGCTGAAAAGAATATGTTGACAATTTTTTTTTTCATGTTGTGACAGATCTTTTCAATATAGTATTTCCTGAAGCCTTTAGGTATAATTTCACTTGTTCCTGCCATTCTGAGATAGATATATCAACCAAAGCTATTCTTAGCGCTCCCCTGATGCATCAAGATGTCATAGGAGAAGTGTGGACTGTTGCAGTTGATATATGGAGATAATGGGCACCACATGACAAATTTTTTTTCCTGTTTTCTTTTTCTTTTACTGTCTGTACATCTGGCCTTAATCAGTGACTTCTCTGTGAAATGTTGCAATTGGGCCTGAGCAAACTCTTTGCTCTTCTCTGATATAGACCTGTGGATTATAGGTGAAACTGCATTAAGAGGCTACAGAGGTTAATTATGCCTGAAAGTTTCCAGTACTACCCACATCAGTTGACAGTCTAAGCACACTACATAAACAGTCTGGGAGAAGCTATCATTAGCAAAGCAGGAGACCTGCACATGCCCAGCCCCTGCACTGTCTGCATGCATTTCGAAGCCTTCACACATGGTTGTATATTTTGCATGAGTCATTCATGCATTCAAATAAGTTTGTTGGTCAGCTGCACACCATATACAAGGAAAAAGATTCCTGCTTATCCTCCAAAAATTTAACACCTAAATAATCCTTTATAAAAGCTTTCTTTTTATTTAAAGTACCTAATCTTTCTTTTATTAATAAAAGCTTGAAGTAATTTTTTTAGGACATCTGCATATATTGTACTTGTCAAGAACTTTTGAGGTTCTGTGATCATATTTTGCTAGTTTAAAAAATATTTTTTCTTTGTTGTCCTACAAAAATTCCATATTGAGCTGGAAGCTAACTTTCATTGGGAAAATAATGAAACGGATTAAACAGAAACTGTTGTCAAGAGTGCAATGTAAGCATATTGATAAATCATTGCTCTCTTTTTAACAGAATCCTTGTAGGTGTTAGGATAAAAGCAGAAAGCATAAGGTCTTCAAACAAAAGCAGTCCTCAGGACAAACTCCAGTGAAATTGGTTATCTCCTGTGCAAAACAAAGAAATGAAAGTGCAAGTACCTGCTTCCCTCTATCTCTTGTTATGATGTTTTCCTACATTCCAACACCATTTTCTTTACTCTTTTTGAAGAGAAGAGGCAGCTTTATGCTTTGGAGTGTGCAGGAACAAGTTGAGGAAGGGTTGGAAGGTCAGCCAGTGAGCTTAAAGAGTGGCAATTCACTTCTGTCTCACCTCATTCCTGCTTCTTCAGAGCAGCAGTACAATAATCTTTTAAATCTGTTTGATATGGCTCATATGCTTGAAGCAACTTGGACACTGCTTGTATAGGAGCTGTCTTGAATTTGCCTATATGAGATCACAGCAAAAAAAATCATAGGACACTCAAGGAATTCTCCAGGTTGCTAGATTTAATTACAAGAATTTCTAAGGAATTCTTTTGTACCAAAAATAATTGGATCATCATTTTTTTAAGTGGATTAGATAGAAAAATATAATGTAAAACAGCCATTACATTGAGATATGATGTGGGACATTTTTAGCTGTCAAAATGTGCTTAGAAATGTATAACAAATGCCAGCATGATAGTGTGAATTGTGAAAAGGAAAAGACATAAGTTCTGCTGTTTGCTGTTGCCAGCAAATGTCTACTTTTGTTTAGACATTATTACTACAAAAGCCAAGATAAGATTGTGATTTGCCAAATGTTGCATTGTGCTGTCCAACTTGGGTTTTGAATTAAAATACACATCTGCCAAAAATCATGTTTATATCATTTAATATGTTGTGTAATAAAAGAGTGTTAGGTAGTCCAGTTAATGAAATTATTAAATTTTGGCAGAGTGGTGTTAAATTGATTTGATATTTAATATTGTTTTTGGGGAGAGTGAGTGGAAGGAGAGTTGAATTCCATTTCATATTTATTGGAACAGATTAAGCTGTTGATATAATAATGCCTGTAAATAGCAATTAACTGCTATTGGACAGTAGGGTTTTCTAAGAAGACAACTTGGAAAGAGTTTGCTTTAGAACAGAATAGTCTAAAGTGGAGCTTTTATTCCCTGTAAGCAAGAGATCGTGTAGCCAATTTCCCTTTTGGACAGGTGAGATGTTGCTTGTCCCACAGGAACCATGTACTGGGAAAAAGGTCTTTTAACTCATAGTCCAAGTCAAAAACTTAGAGTTAACTATTCAGTGGTAGAAGCTGAATAGCACACTTTATAATCTTCTGTCAAATGAGATATTGGTTCACAAAATGAGTGTGGCTTTTTCCATTTTTTGTACATTAGAGTCCACATACAATTAAACAATATCAGTATTTATATCAAAACCCTACAGTAGTCTCTTGGATAATTTTCTTAAGGTTAAATATCACTTGGATGGAGGAGTTTGCAGGATCAGCTTTTGTCTGCTTGCAAGTTGCCCAAGCACTTTCAGTTGGACAAAATCTGCACACTCCAGCTTTTATGAGTTATGTTTGTTGTTTATTTTTCCATTATCAAGATGACCAGTTATATGTTTCATAAGTAGTTTTTCGATTAAGAGTGTAGCAAACAAGTTCCATTCGTCCCTTGTTTAGTTTGACACCCCTTCTGGATGCTAACACTTAATTAGTCATTGTCTGATCTGAGGAATTTGAGTAGCTGCTTGGTTTTGTTTGTTTATTCCATCCCATCAGTAAGTAGAGTAATGTAAGACGTATCTTGAAATAGAACGTGATATGAAATGTCCATGTTGAAAAATCGCTTATTATGGGTAACAGAAGTTAAACCATTGCAGCATTCTTAAATTCATGTTGATTGTGCAGTAAGAGATGACAGTCTTCTAAATTACATATCATAAAAAGAAAGGGATGGTTTGAAATTTTAGCAAGGAATATCTCTGAAGTTTGAAGGTGAAAATAACAGCTTTTCTAGGAAAAAAATAAAGTAAGTTAAAATTTGAAAATACAATGTATTTAAGCCTATTTGAGATAAAGCTGTCTGAAAATCAACAATGGCAGTTGTAAAGGGGTTGTGCTGTCAGTCAAGATGTATACTACTCTTTGTTCTGAGCATTAGCACTAGCTTTCTAGTTTGGGTTTCACTGAATAAAAATATTAAAAGAAAATTCAAGTTCCAGAAATATTTCCATGTAGACAAAAATACCAGCCCTATTCCTTTTTGAATGATTCATATAAACACTTGCAATAACTCAATCCCAAAATTTTCATTAAAGTCAATGTCTGCTAAGCTTCACAATTTCTGGCTTTACTATGAGTGTTTCCAGTTGTTGCAAACTAGGTAGGTTTTTTTCCTCTTTTACTTAGCATATTTTGTAGCAATAAGCAAAGAGGCAGGTAAAGATATTTTAAAGTATTATTTTGTTTGGATCAATTCAAGCCAAACCTTGACAACTTGTATTTGTATGAAATCTTTCCTTTCATATTTATTTTAAGTTAAAAGAACTTTAAAATCTTTGATGCTAGAAGCTAAGCCTTTGGGTATCCACTGATAATGTCCAAATGTGCATACTATCTTGCACATTTAAGCGTTTCTAGTTGCTGTCTAGTTGCTGTCCAGAAAGATATGCCAAATAATTTCACTATGCTCACATATATTGCTACAAAATAGTTAGGAATAGGAAAGCTGAGACAAGGCCCAGAACAATAATATGAAATATAAGAGATCTGGTTATTTAAAATTATAAACAAAAATGTCATCACTGACATGTATCTCATGGGCATTTTCTTAGCAGAAATATTTGTATAAGATGACTAGGTCTGACTGCCCAGCTGTAGGAGAGTAGTAGGTGTCTTGTAGTGTGGTTGCAGAGAAACCATAAGAATTGAAAAAAGTAGGTGTAAGCATGTGTGTATGTACAAAGAATGGATTAAATAAAATATGTTATCTTACTCAAGGTGGTTTACTGCAAAACAGCTTTGTTGGTGGTGTTTTGTATTAATTAATCATTTGACTTGTTATCTAGCTAGCTGGTTTTGTTCTCAAGGCTGAAGTTGTTTTGCCTAGATACACATATGCATGAACATAGATTGCAGGGGATTGGGAGGAAGGATTTACAGTAATTTACAGAAGTCAGCTACATGAAATAAAAGCAAGGGCATTCCTGTTAGAAACCTGGCTGCAGCTAGTGTCTGCCTAACCACTGTTGAGTCTAATGAATAGCAATGGAGCCTGGCATTACAAAGCACAGGGAATCATCAAAGGTAATAAAATTGAGATCAGACCAAAGCAGCATCTGGGAGTGAAGTTTTAGTAGCACACAGGAATGTGTACTAATTATTGCATTGTTAATATGTTGCATGTGTTGGTTGAGTAGAGATGGTGTGACTAAGGGCAGGCAGTAGCACAGCCAGTAGCCCTGGATTTTATCCATCACAGATTCTGTATTAAATCTCCAGCTGCTTTATAACTTTCCTAATACAACATGTTCCCATGCAAAACCTGTCTGTCCAACTGAGCACACCACTTCTTTCAGATGTCACCAAATTTATGTAACAGCCTAGGACCATTTGGCTTCCTGCTAACTGGATTGAAAGCTTAGAAGAGACAGCTGGACAATGTTTCACTGCTACTAAAATATTTGCATTGTATACATCAGACACCCAAGTTCATTGATGTGCTTTGATGGCTTCTTTCCTATATACACAGGAGGAACATCTAGTTGAGATGATGTTGCAGCATTGCCTTCAAACACAGCATTCCAAGGTGTCTTTTATCCTTAAAGAAGACTGTTCTTCAGTCTGCTCTTCCTTTTTATAGGTCAGGAAGCTTTGAAGAAAGCATTGTTTTCTTTTCTGTACAAGGTGTGCCAAAGAAATACAGAATAAGCACACTTCACCAGCCAGAAAAAAACTCTTCATCCTGAATTTTACAGTTTATTATTTGAAGTATTAAAGCTGTGAAATTAAATGTAATACTCATCAACCTGCTGGACAGAATAATATTTAGCAGTGGTACTTGAAATTTTCAAAGCTACAGCGACATAAGCTAATTAATGTTCTGGAAACACAAGAAGCAATAAAAGTCCTGTAGTGATTTCAATGTGATGTAGCAGGATAATATAATCAGCTTACATGTCTGCATGAGAAATAGTCTTGAGTATTAGGGGGAGTGATAGTGTGGTAAGTGAAGCCATCATTTTTGTCTATGAAGTCTTCCAAATTTCAAGCTTTTGCCATCAATATCTGTTTAAAATGCAGAAAATTCACCTGTTGTCATCACTGCTGTCTGCATAATTCTCAATTTATGTCCTGTTCTGCTTCAGACTTCTTTCAGCTATCTGATGTCATGGAAAACTATAGTATTATGACAGATGTCACAGGAATTTGCCTCTCACACCTAGTACCACTGTGAAGCTCTTATGGAAAATTTTTATTTCTCATGTCAGTCTGAGTGTTGTCTTCATGTTAGGGAAATATTTTAGTTGTTTGTAAGTAATATGAAATGGAATTCGTCTATCAAGGGCACTTGCAGAATGTTGTACTGAATGCTTCAGGGACAGTCTGCTAATGTAGTTGTTAGTCCACCATGAAAAGTTTTGGTTACGGTTCGTGAAAAGTAGAGAGGCACCTTACATCACCATCCCTTTGACCTAGGAATGGAATTGTATTTATGGTTTGATCAAGAGCATACATCAGGAACAGTCACATTTTGTTATGGCCTCTGTCACAAGGCCTTCAAGAAAGAAGGCAGCAGGCACCAGCTTGATTATGGTGCTCTGGATCTGCCCGATGATATTCAGGATTTTCTCACCCCAGTCTTAAACTATCCAATGACCAGATGCTGTCACACTAAAGAATTTTACATTTAAAAAGAGAATGGGAAAGTGCGCTGTAGCTCTTCTGGGCTTTGTCCATTCTCCTGTACATTATTTTTGCCAGGATACCAGCACTCCAATTTACTTTTTCCTATTCTAATTTTGCTCTCAAACTCTATGGGTGAGAAAGTCTGATTTCTTTTTTTCCAACTCTGTAGGTTTTGAAACCTATCTTGTCACTATCTGTTTGGTTTTGTAACATATTTTACTTTGGACACAAACATCCACCTATCTGATTCCAGTGGTAGCAGTAGCTTGGACATACTCCTTGGTGCGGAGTGGTAACAGTTTTGAAATCCTGAAATGTTTCCTGGGCTAGGGAGATGGTTTCCCACCCAGCTCTTACTAGCAGTCACATATTTATCCATGGAATCCCCATATGGCTTTGTGGGTGGTAATGTGTAGAGGGCAGCTTTCCCACCACAGCAGTTTTCCTCAATACAGATTTATTTCTCTTTTGCTCTGCAGAGTTTTCAATCTTAATCACTGCTAAACTTAGGCCTGGGGTTTGTAGGCAAATATTAACTGTATGAGGAAATAGCCTATATTGAACCTTACAGCTCCTTGGATACCCATTTGTTACTTTTAGTCTTTAAAATTGGATAATTATTTTGAAAGTTTCCTCATCCTGACTAGAGGCAGAATAGAATGTACAAAATCTGGCACAAAGACTTTCATTACAACTCCAGCCTGGAGGCAAATTGGTGACTCTGAGGGTTGAAAAACTCAGCCATGCAGAAAGCAAAGAACCAACAANATCTAGTTGAGATGATGTTGCAGCATTGCCTTCAAACACAGCATTCCAAGGTGTCTTTTATCCTTAAAGAAGACTGTTCTTCAGTCTGCTCTTCCTTTTTATAGGTCAGGAAGCTTTGAAGAAAGCATTGTTTTCTTTTCTGTACAAGGTGTGCCAAAGAAATACAGAATAAGCACACTTCACCAGCCAGAAAAAAACTCTTCATCCTGAATTTTACAGTTTATTATTTGAAGTATTAAAGCTGTGAAATTAAATGTAATACTCATCAACCTGCTGGACAGAATAATATTTAGCAGTGGTACTTGAAATTTTCAAAGCTACAGCGACATAAGCTAATTAATGTTCTGGAAACACAAGAAGCAATAAAAGTCCTGTAGTGATTTCAATGTGATGTAGCAGGATAATATAATCAGCTTACATGTCTGCATGAGAAATAGTCTTGAGTATTAGGGGGAGTGATAGTGTGGTAAGTGAAGCCATCATTTTTGTCTATGAAGTCTTCCAAATTTCAAGCTTTTGCCATCAATATCTGTTTAAAATGCAGAAAATTCACCTGTTGTCATCACTGCTGTCTGCATAATTCTCAATTTATGTCCTGTTCTGCTTCAGACTTCTTTCAGCTATCTGATGTCATGGAAAACTATAGTATTATGACAGATGTCACAGGAATTTGCCTCTCACACCTAGTACCACTGTGAAGCTCTTATGGAAAATTTTTATTTCTCATGTCAGTCTGAGTGTTGTCTTCATGTTAGGGAAATATTTTAGTTGTTTGTAAGTAATATGAAATGGAATTCGTCTATCAAGGGCACTTGCAGAATGTTGTACTGAATGCTTCAGGGACAGTCTGCTAATGTAGTTGTTAGTCCACCATGAAAAGTTTTGGTTACGGTTCGTGAAAAGTAGAGAGGCACCTTACATCACCATCCCTTTGACCTAGGAATGGAATTGTATTTATGGTTTGATCAAGAGCATACATCAGGAACAGTCACATTTTGTTATGGCCTCTGTCACAAGGCCTTCAAGAAAGAAGGCAGCAGGCACCAGCTTGATTATGGTGCTCTGGATCTGCCCGATGATATTCAGGATTTTCTCACCCCAGTCTTAAACTATCCAATGACCAGATGCTGTCACACTAAAGAATTTTACATTTAAAAAGAGAATGGGAAAGTGCGCTGTAGCTCTTCTGGGCTTTGTCCATTCTCCTGTACATTATTTTTGCCAGGATACCAGCACTCCAATTTACTTTTTCCTATTCTAATTTTGCTCTCAAACTCTATGGGTGAGAAAGTCTGATTTCTTTTTTTCCAACTCTGTAGGTTTTGAAACCTATCTTGTCACTATCTGTTTGGTTTTGTAACATATTTTACTTTGGACACAAACATCCACCTATCTGATTCCAGTGGTAGCAGTAGCTTGGACATACTCCTTGGTGCGGAGTGGTAACAGTTTTGAAATCCTGAAATGTTTCCTGGGCTAGGGAGATGGTTTCCCACCCAGCTCTTACTAGCAGTCACATATTTATCCATGGAATCCCCATATGGCTTTGTGGGTGGTAATGTGTAGAGGGCAGCTTTCCCACCACAGCAGTTTTCCTCAATACAGATTTATTTCTCTTTTGCTCTGCAGAGTTTTCAATCTTAATCACTGCTAAACTTAGGCCTGGGGTTTGTAGGCAAATATTAACTGTATGAGGAAATAGCCTATGTTGAAACTTATAGCTCCTTGGATACCCATTTGTTACTTTTTGTCTTTAAAATTGGATAATTATTTTGAAAGTTTCCTCATCCTGACTAGAGGCAGAATAGAATGTACAAAATCTGGCACAAAGACTTTCATTACAACTCCAGCCTGGAGGCAAATTGGTGACTCTGAGGGTTGAAAAACTCAGCCATGCAGAAAGCAAAGAACCAACAAAAGCAGAGTCCTCTGGCTGACTCCCATAGATGAGAGTGCTGCAGTGCTCTGTGTACATAGCAGGGGGCAGACAGCAGTCAACTTTTGGCATCTTTGTAAGCTCTGAAGTCAGCACTCCTCAGAAATTCATGGTACAAAAGTATGAGACCAACAGGGTCACCCTAAAATTGATAAATACCAGTTTGAAAATGTCTTCCATTATATAAAGATTGGCCAGAATCAGACTGAGTGTCACATATCTTGCCCTGTACCTTGTGAGGTGAATCCAGGAATTTGAGATACGTACCTGTCTTTTGTTATTAATATGCTCCAAGGGGCTGAGAAGTCTTTTGGTTCTAGTCCAGTAGATACAGATCTTAGCTCAGTTAGAAGATGCCTTTCTGGAAAATATCACTTATTCTCTTACTTTGAGGAAATATTATTGTTACATTGGGGGGGAAAATGGAAAGAAGAAGGCATGGTTCATATAGCCTGTCCTCACTTGAGACGTAGGGTGCAAGAGGCATTTAATGCACACCGTTGGCTTCCATTGCAGTCTGCTCCAAAGGCAGATGTTGTGGCTGGAGGCAGCAGGCAACCACCTTTCCTTCTCTTGTAAGGTGCATGGAGTACCACCATCCCACTCCCATCAACCCCAGGGTGCCTAAGTAGACTGTAGTCATCACTGCATCAAGAGTTTTTCTTCATTTGGTGGAGCTCATTGGAAGTTTTATACCCACAGGACAAAATCCTTTTTAAAACAGGAGTTTTTAACATTATTATATGATAATCTCATATGAAATGTAAAAGCAGTTAGAGGTCTGGGTGTCCATGCAGAAACCTCACAATGGCATGCCAATGTGTATCATCTGGCTCAAGTCTGAATTTTTGGGTTTTAAGATTGCTTTCAAAGTATTCTTCTCCTTCAACTGCTTAAAATTACACCACCATCATCATCATTTTACTATGTTTTGTTATTTCATAAGTGCTACTGCCTAGCATAATAAAATTACAAACAAAACAAGAAGAAAGATTGGCTGAGTCTAAACTCTGTGTGGAAGTGCTAAACACTGCCATTCAGATATTGCCATTCAGCTGTCTCTAATGGATACTCTTTAAGCAAAAAAAGGAAGTAAATAGGACCAGTTAATAAAGTACATCAAAGCAGAACGGTCAGTTTTAATTCATAATTGATTTCATTTTCCTTCACATCAGTAAGTTATCCCTGTATTTCCAACCATTAGAAAACCAAAGCTGTGAATTAAAACTAAATGCAAATGTATGTGTAAGTAAGCACCTAGTGAACAAAACTGCCTTTTTCCTAATAAAACAGCCAGTGACAGAATTTGATTTTCTGCTGCTGCAGCTGAAAAGATTGTCCTAAATTGCGTATGCTGTTTGCCAGTTAAAGACATGAGATAGCTTCTTCTCTTACCTGATTTAGTCTTCTCATAAAAAGAAATACTGAATATTTTTTAAAGTACACTTAAAAGATGTCAGTCTGTTCTTTCATGGTTTCTAGTTGCTTGGGGGTTTGAGGGGAATTTTCTTTGTACGAAGTTGGATTCTGGGACCACAAAGGTTCTGTAGGAGCCCTTAAGAAAGCATAGTCTCAACTTGCCTCTGGAAGCAGCAAGGAAAAGAGGAGCAGGAAGAGGACATGTCAGAACTATCATCAGATTGGGGATTTCAGGATTTGCTGTAATAAATGTAGGCCCTTCCTACAAAATAAGACATTTGCTCCTGGGTTAGGAATAACAACAGGTTTCCTTATCTAGTTATAAGCTTAGTGTAAGAGAAGGTTGAGTAGAGCAACTCCAACATGCTCTGAGTAAGCTGTGCCCCAGGCACATTTGCTGCATTGGGTGAAAGGGATAAGAAGAGATTGGTTCTTGGTGCAAATTCTCAGAGAATTAGACTGAACTAAGGAAACTGAGCACTGAAATGCACTAGAAAGGGCCCTTGCCCCTCTGTTTGCTTAAGTAACTTAGTGGCAGTATATTAGAGACCACAACTTTGACTACAAAGGAAACAGAAAGTTCAGCAGTTAAGCATGTTAGTGCCTCTTCTTTAGAGGGGAAATTCTCAGAATAAACCTTAAAAGAGAACAAATTTTTTATTTTTTTATTTTTACTTCCAGCAATTAGCATAGCTCTGATTTACCCTCTTGTTTCTTCGGTGGAAAGTACTAGAGAACTCTTGCTTAAATCCAAGACAAATGTTTTCTTTATAATGTAAATCAAAGTTATCTTCCCATGACACTGTGGTGCAATCTCTTATCAGTGATAAATACAGAGTAACAAGAAATATGACTTTCATTTTCTTTCCTAAGTTGGCAAAAGTCAGTTTTCTGACAGAGACAAAGTCAGTATCACGTCCTCAGTGGATTTTATGCATCTGTTTGTTGTATTACACCATAGTAAGAAAGTAGCATCTGGAACTGCAGGATGTGGTAGTGTTCTCCTTCAAACCAGCAGTTCTGCCATTGAATTCACTGGGAGTAAGGCCAGTTTACATTTCACTAGAGTGTAAACCACTGATTTCTGAAGTAACATGGCACTTCTAAAGCAACCCTTGAACTACCTTTCACAATCTTCAAGTGTTAAGACTTTCATGCAGATTTATCTCATGCAAAATAATTCATTGAAAACATACTGCCCTAGACAGAAGTCATTGACAGAGGCACTCCCAATGGTCTTCTTGGTGCACAGCAGATCTTAGTACAGAAACTACTTCTTCAGCAACAAGAAAAAATGTCACTTTTTTGTCTTACAGTGGCATTTTACTTTATGCAGTTATAGCAATAGCATAACAGTGTGCAAACTGACAATTTGACACAGATTCTTGGGTGCCTTAGCTCCAGGCTTATTTATCTCTGTTGAAATTGCTGAGGTCTTTTTTTTTGTGGTTTTAAGTAGCCTCTTAATTTGATGTCATAGATAGAAATAAACAAGAAAAACATTTTCTAGGCCTTAGTTCTTTGTGGACTACTAGCAATGTTCAGCTCTTCGCATCTCCATTTGAAAGTCACTAAATCACTGAAATTCCAGAAACAAAAAACTTCATTAGGCTGTTATGTACCAGCAGTGCCTTTACAAATTATCCCACTCACAAACTCCAAACTACTTCATATACAAGAAACTAATTAAAAGGCTTTTTATATTACCCAAATAATATTAATAAACAGAGTAAGACCTCATTGAGGTGTGAAAGAGGATACTCTATTGATTCCAGGGGACCAGCTTTGATATAAAGTAGATGAGAGTTTGATCCTTTTATTTTACTGAGTTACACAAGGTTTTGTTTGTCTTTGTGACTGGGAAACACTTCATAGTATTTTTGCTATTTTGTTTTTGGAATTAAAGTATTTCCTTTTATAAGGTCAAATAGGAAGTGCCCCCTTACATATGTTTGCTGAGAGTCGTTGATAAAGTGATTATAATTATTGTTTTTTGAAGAAAAATATGTCCTTCATTGTAGATTGATAAAAAACAACTGTTGACTGTATCTGGCACAGACATAGCTGATCATCAACATACATTAATATGTAATTTTGGTGTGTTTTACTTTACAGATGTCTTCTGTGTTATGTATATATTTTCAGATTGTGATAAAGTAATATTTATTTTGATTGAGAGTTGAATTTGAGTTGCAAGGAAATGGACTTCACTGAGATATGTGCCATTAAAGGGTCCAGACTGAAGTTCATCGAAGTGTTTCCACTGACTGCAGTGAACTTTAAACCTGGTCCTGAATGAATGTCAAATTAAAGATGCCTTATTTTCTTAGATTACTCAAACATACTGCCCTGCAGTTTTGGTTCACAACTGGAAGATAACAACAATTAGTTTCAACACAAGAATTGTTTTACATGAGAGAG
This sequence comes from Aramus guarauna, assembly GCA_013400195.1. Taxonomy (NCBI): domain Eukaryota; kingdom Metazoa; phylum Chordata; class Aves; order Gruiformes; family Aramidae; genus Aramus; species Aramus guarauna. The sequence continues at coordinate 31,551 of VXBL01006295.1, read as the reverse complement.
GTTGGTCCTTATATTGTTAAAACATGGTGTTAAAAAGCAGGTACTTCTTTGTGAGGTGAGGAGAAGGAAAATCTTTCAAACATATAATTGACTTTTATTTCATTTTATTCTTAACCCTCTTGTCTTCAAGAGCTATTCTTTACCTTAACTTTTAAATGGGAGTTTTTAAATCAAGTTTAAATGCAGTTCCAGATAAATCAACTTCTAACATGGCTGTCTTGGTAGAATATTTGTTTTAAGCACAGCTTAGAATTAAAATGTGTTTCAGCTTAGATAGAAAGATTGAAAAGCCCAGAGACTGTTATATCACTGTTTCTCAGAGTAACCCAGAAGATTCCTACTCTATGTTTCCAAGCTTTAATGATCCATAAAAATTATTGTATGCTTGGGATGTATGACAAAGTATCAAATTTCTTGCTTTTCCTCAGAGACAAGCATGCATCCTTCTGAAAAATGATCCTGGATAACAATTTCAACATGACTTTGAACTCATCCTTGACAGGATCTTATTCTGAATACAGTTTTGTCTCAAAGGGCCCTACTGGACTCATTGCTGCCCTCAAAGATTCAGGTCTCTGACATCTGCAGATGATCTCACTGTGATCACTCTCTCTCATCTCCCACCAATCTTCCCTCAAACAATTTCCCACTCATTTTTCTCATGCAGGCATTATTATGCCCAGAATTTATCTTTGGAGCATTTTTATCTGCACAAAGCTATGACTCATTGACCAAAGTCTGTCAGTATGAATTCTGATAACTGTTACCCTTAGAAAGCTTTGTTTGGCTTCTGCTAGCCATGTTAGTTGGCTTCTGCTAGCCATAGTCTTTATTGACTGTTTACTCCAGCTTTTGCAAATGCCATTGCTATTTCTTTTCTGTTCCTTCTCACCTTTCTCACACTTCCAAAAAGTCTGTAAAAACCATTATACCATCCTTTTCAGTCTCTGCTTCCAATCCTTATATCTCAACATACACAAAAAATTGTTGCTGATTGGCCTTGCCATACTGTCACAATGCTAACTTGTGCTCTCTTATGCTATTTGTTACATCTTGTCAATATTTCTTTAGGGTGGAAAATCTTGGGGTCAGGGTCATTTCAAGAATGAGCACAAATACAGAACTCTGCAAAACAGGGAGGTAGATCCTGCACGAGATCTCCAAGCACCACTGCAGCTAAACAGAAATACTTTTTTATGCATGCACACATACATACATTGCTCAAACTTTCCATGTTAGGAAAACTCTTCTTGTCATTGTAAAGAAGCAAGGTACATGCTGTAGATGGTTTGTGAAGGAGGATGTAGAGATATGGTTATGGACAAAGATCTAGTGTAATTCAGTCCTATGCACAAAGCCTTGTGCTTATTAATTTCAGCTTAAGTGTATTTACAAGGTAAGAGGAATCATTTTGTCTTGTTTTTCTGTTAGTATATTCATGCCCTGCTTGCATACGCATTTGCCCTTTCAGTTGCATGAAGACAGCAAGGTTGTAATTTCACTTCCATCTGCTGATAAAGAAGGACAGACTGATTCTTTGCAGATTCTTGTGTGCCCTCCTGCTTGCATAGGACATAAACTTTTTTTCCACAAGATAGATTTGAGCTTTTTTTTTTTTTTTTTTTTTCCCAGAAAAACACCACTTGATGAGCTGTTTTTCAAAGGACATAGGGTCTTAAAGGCAAGTTTTAGAAAAAAAAAGTTATATCATGAGACTTCGGTCCTGTGGTAGCTATCCACACTAGTCCATTACATATTCTTTACTGAGTGACACACAAAAAAAAGAAATGGGAAGCTTTACCACTGGCTATTACCAGGAAAAAAAAAAAAAAAAATTAGCAGTGTTGGGAACTACTGCTGATTCAGGAGAAAGAAGACTGGTCTTAGTGATTCTGGCTGCTCTTATTTTGTTCTGCTCATTCCATTCAAATTTTTCTTTTTTGACTCTTCCATACAACTAAAAATCAGATAATCTAAAAATCATAGGATATAATTATTCTCTTTTTCATCATTCACTTTAAATGCATGGAAATAAATAGAAAATGGGATAAAATTTAATAAAAAATTTCCAAAAAGGCATCATGTCAGGGTAATCTGATAGCTTTCTTTGATGATTATTTTTTTCTGGACAAGGACAATAAATGAGATCTCATCTATCTGGCTGGACTTCAGGAGAGTTGATACATTTTGAATGCTTCCAGTAGTAACTTGGACAACAAAGCAAAGTAAATTTGGTGGTGTGACATTGAGAAATCTCAAAAATATAAAGCAGTAGTAGTATATAGGAAGAATTTGATGAAATTGGTGAGTGGAGAGGTGGGAGGTAATGTGATAGTTTAAAGAGCACAATATACCATTATGTACTAGTAACAATATATGGTATAGGCAATTATTGATTAATCTGAAAGCAGGATTTCAGCATACAGCTTTATCACAGAATGAATACAAATGTCTAATGTGGTGCAGCCATGAAAAATATAACCATAAGCCTCTATGTTCTGCATTAGAGAGTTCCTGTAGAGGTGGAATAATTGTGGTTCTATTCTGGCACTGTTAAGAGCTCATCTGAAATAAAATACATGATTCTTGTCAAGAAAAAAATGGAAACAGGAGCTGAGACAGACATGAATCTGCAGATAGGTCTGCAATGGAGCGGTAGTTTTACCAAGGAGTCTGAAAAAACTTGCTTGTTTAAGCAAAAGAAAGGCTGAAAGGATGTAAGACTTCTCTCAATACATCTAAGCAGCAAGATAAAAAGGAGTAACCCTATAGATATGGAAAGAGACAAGATGACTGCCTACACTAAAAGAGACTAATGATACAGAAGAAAATGGGTAAGAAATGACCATTTAAAAATGCCGCTGGAATTTATATTTTTTTAACTGTACAATACAGGGGATTTTTGAAATGCATACAACAAAAACCTAACCAGAAATTCATGAAATTACTATATGATATCACACATCATATAGTAACACCTAACAAGTAACTCAGCTTTACTACTCCAGTTTATACTACCATGATTTAAAACATCCAATGTAAATACTTAATTTAAAAATAATCATTTTGCATTGGTTTGTTTTAGTCATTTTATTGGTTTTCACTGCTCCATACAGTTTAACACTCCTCTTTGCCAACCTTAAACTATTTGCAGAATTGTATGTTCAGTTATATGGCTTAATGAACAGTTATTCAGATTTGTAATTTCTCCTTTTGGAAAAATGGTGGACAATAGGTTGGTTAGTTACAAGATAATAATTTACATATGGCTTTTGTCAAGCCACATTTGGAAAGTGTCCTGCTTTTCAGCTAGGGTAGAATTAATTTTCACAGGAAGCTGGGTGGGGACACAGCCAGGGCAGCTGACCCAAAGTAGCCAAAGGGGTATTCCATATCATATGACATCATCCTCAGTATATAAAAGGGCCTGGCCGGGGAGGAGTTGCGGCTCCAGGATGGCCTGAATGTATGGTCCTCAGGTAAGAAACTGCATTGTGTATCACCTGTTTTGCATATTCTAAGTAGTGCTGTTGTTATTTCCCTCTGCTGTCCCAGTAAACTGTCCTTATCCCAACCCACGAGTTTTACCTTTGTCTTCCAGTTCTCTCCCCCATCTCACTTTGGGGAGGAGTGAGCAAGCAGCTGCCTGGTGCTGAGCTGCCAGCTGGAGCTAAACCAAGACAGAAAGAAATTAGCATGTAACTAAAAAAATTCAAAACCAACAGTTTAAGATTGTTTTGTTAGTTAAATTACATTAAATGACATTATGTCGGAAACATAAAGAGTAATTTGTCAAAATATGCTTTGCATTTAGTATGAACTAATTTATTAAGCAAAAGAAGTGTATGCAGTTAGTGTATTAAACTGGCTGTTTCTGGTTACTGTTTCCTTTGGGTTTTTAAAAGTAGTAGAACTCAACTTCTGACACCTTATTTTTAATCATTGATTTCTGTTACAAATCTCACTATCTTTCAAAATCCCAGTCACTTATTAACTTTGAATGGATGACTTAATGACATAAATAAGTTGAATAAATCATAATGAAGAGTTATTTTCTCTGCAAAGTGTTTCATTCATGTCCTTAACTACTCCAGTGTTTGACTCCTAACTTCAATAGCACTCCTAACTTCAATAGCACATGACACTTAATGTCATGATTTTAGTATCAGTCTTAATATGTTGTCATACAGCTGAACTTTCTCATTAAATAATATTTATTAAATGAGAAATAAACCAGATAAATATCATGTTAAAAGTAAAGAACATGTTAATGTTGATTCTTTTTTAAATAAAACAAATCCAATGCTACAGATTTGTATTTTTCCAATTATGCAAAAGAGAGACATGGTGGACAGTTTAACAATGGAGACTGATGTAGCATTGCCTATAATAATTACTTATGCACCTTCCATGATTCGAAACTGTCATGGTTTAACCTTGGCAGGCAGCTAAGCTCCATGCAGCTGTTCACTCACTCCTCCACTCAGTGGGATGGGGGAAGAGAATCAGAAGGGCAAAAGTGACAAAACTCATGGGTTGAGATAAAAAAATGTTGGGGTTTTGTGTGGTTTATTTTTAAAAGGAAAAAAAAAACAATAAAGAGGAAAAGAAACAAAACTAAGAAAAACAAGTGATTAAAAAAAAACCCCAAATAATTGCTCACCACCAACCAGCTGATGCCCAGCCAGTCCCTGAGCAATGGCAGCCCTGGCCACTCTCCCCAGCCCAGTTTTACTGCTGAGCATGACGTCACATGGTATGGAATATCCCTTTGGTCAGCTGGGGTCAGCTGTCCCAGTTGTGTCCCCTCCGAATTCCTTGTGCACCCCCAGCCTACTCACTGGTGACGTGGTGTGAGGAGCAGAAAAGGCCTTGGCTCTGTAAGTACTGTTCAGCAGTAATGAAAACATCTCTGTGTTATCAACACTGTCCTCAGCACAAATCCAAAACACAGCCACCCCAGTTACTATGAAGAAATTTAATTCTATGCCAGCCAAAATCAGTACAAACCTCAATACTTTCAGTATTCAGACTTTTGTATACCCCACTACAGTCAAAGTAATATCTGTTTATGTATCTAAAAGCCAAATGGTCAATCATTAGATACTGAGGAGGCATAATATCATAAAAGGATGGGGGATGCAGGGCTGAAAGAAATTCAGCATTAATTTTAGTGGAAGAACAATTTAGCACAAGAATGAACTGTTTAGATTTAGGCCAATCTTAAATGCCACTGTGCGTTTCTTATTTGCCCACTCTACTGGCACAAATGAAACATTACTGGAGTAAACAAGGCAAAATAATGTTGCCTTGGAAGTTGTATGATGAACTGTAAATGTTCTTGTGTACTATAATATCTACTAATTCTGCAATATTCACTAAACTCTGATTTTTATTACTCATTATATTTTCAGGGACCTGAGCCTTTTTTCAAGTAGTAGATTGTTTCCCATGTTGGCAGGACTTCCAGGCTGTAAAGTGAAAGTATTTTATGTGGAGAAGTCAGAGAGCAATCTTGAGATTCAACTATAGCTGACACATCTCTACTAAAACTGCTGTCACCACTGTATTTGCCAGCCTTGCTCGTGGCTCACAGGAAGAAAAACTATAAACTCCAGCCATTTTGAGCACCCCATTTTAGACATTGCATTTCATAATTATGTTTCACAATTCCTTTTCAACAAAGCCAGCCAAATGTTTCATTGCAATATCTTCTTTGTTAGCGAAGTGTCCCCCTAGAGACAAATTTTTGATGATGCATTTGTGATGTATCTGTGGTTAGTCTGTGAGTGCACTGTGTGAATAGACTTCAGCCCTGTGCTGAAGTGCACACCGCAATGTAGTCCATCAATGTCAGTTTTCATTATTTATTTTCTTTTATGTCACCTGACTTTATGTGACTTTATGTCACTTCTGGTTACTTTTAATAACCTGAAAAGTCATGCATGGGGACATCTGGCAGACAATTTCTGTGGTACGGAGAGAGATGCAAAAACCTGCATTAATGAGCTTAGTATTCATCAACTAGATTAATATTAGTAGATATTATTATCTTTAGGGATATATTAATGTAAACATATGTGTTATCTGATGTCACCAAAAATAAATCATGTTTTTCATAGATGTTTGCTAAAAGTTGGCTGAACACAGTTGAGATGAAAAGATAATAATAATTAGTGAGAAGTTTGGAATACTTTTTCAAAGACACCCTTCTCTGGTTCTAGCTGTTATTTTTTGTATTTGGCCTGTCTCCAGATGGAAAATAGCTTAGACGAGATCTATCCATTAGACAACATTGACATCTGTCTTGTAGGTAGAAATATGAGAAGGGAAGATGAATGGTGTCTCATGCCTGTGCTGAGATATATCAAATTTTAAGAGAGGAAATTTCACCCTGTGCCCTTGGATTATGTGAAGTATTTACAAGAGGTCACTACTATTTTGCCTGGATGTGGAATCCTGTAATTTTTCTTTTCCTACATCACTTTCTGTTTCAGAAATATTCATTACTAGCTAGCACACTTTATACTTCATACATGTTCAGTACAACTTAAGAGTATGAACAATTTGATAACTATGCAGCAATTTGGCTTCAGATGGGAAATATACCAGGGATTTCACATACAGTGAGATGTACTTCAGAGTTTAGGAGTACATTTCAAAATTATAGGGGAAAGGCTCAATATATATAAGAAGTCTTCAAAAACAGTATTTTAGTAGGTAACATTCATATGATAAGATCTATATTTTACATCGGAGACATGGTAAGGTGTGTATATATATATATACACAACAATATATATGTTTAGTACATACACAAAAAATACATATTAAAAAATCAACAAGATGAAAGTACATACTTGCAGATGCTTAGATAAAGATATGACCTCTATCAGTTCAGTTTTGTTGCTGAACTTAAAAGTCATTTGTTTTTCTGGTGTAAAGGGACATGTAAAACTGTTCACAGCAACTTAGCCTTTACAATCAAATGCCAGTTTACAAATACTAACTGAAGATATGATAAGATAGGAACAAAAGTGGAAACATCACCAGTCAACTGGACCAATGGCCCACAAAAAGATAGTATCCAGTGCAGGAGAATGTCTAAGCACAGAGAATTAGAATGAGACAAATATATAGGGTGAGGTTTATTCTGGAGAACAGACAAAGTATTTCTTCACTATGGTATTACAGAGCTATTCAAACTAGCTAAAACTAGCTAGCCAGAGTATCAGCAGCAATGAAGCCTCTGGGTTGAATCACTCTGCAGACCTAACACATTGTTGCTGAGCACCTAGAGATCTGTGGCACTAATCCTGTTATGCTAAACACAGTACAAGCGCAAAATAGGAGATACTTCCTCTGAAATAACATGATGGCATTAAACCTATTATTTGCTTGGGGTTTATTTTTTATCAGATATGGTGTAATGCCTCTAAAGGTGTTACACTCAAATCAAATTATTTAAATAAATTAGTGCAGGCTCCTAGCCTGCGTGGGAGTTTGTCACACAGGCAGGGTTGCTCTCTCAGATGCTGAGATGTCTGACAAGGAGACAAATCACGTTTCCTTTTAAAAAATTCTCTGTACTGCCTCAACTATTGCAAAAACTCTGTAGTTTTGTTTTGATAGTTCTGGTAAGTGATATTACCCAAGTTTCTCTAGTCACAAACACTAATGAATTCCAAGGATTTCAGAAGAGCTGTTTTCAGTTTACACTGGTATTTTCATTTCTCTTTAGCAGGCAAACTCCTACCTCCAGCACCTACACATGTGATTATATATATTGTTTCTGCACATCATATATATGTATTACTATGAATTTTATTGTCACAGATGTTCAAAAAAGTGTATTTGAAACCAATGCTTGATTGAAGGAAATGAATGCCAAAGTTACTTTAGTTTAAGTGTAAGTCAGCATTAACTATTTCAGCCTTGCGTACCTAGAAGTAATTGTAGATGTGCTGCTTTGTTTTCAATACTGATTTATCCTGTGGTTTCAGGCAAAGCCACAGCAGGAGAATGGAGGATAATCTTAAGGTGTAAAGATGCAGAATTAGGCACACTTTCTATTTCTCTCAAAGGAGCATACATACTAAATTTTGATATTAAAATTAAAACACATATTTACGAGATAAATCTAATAAGTTACTGGTTAACTTAATTAACTTAAAAATATGTACACTTGGGGAAGGAGACTGTGAAAATGTCTTCCTCTCAGATACTGAAAATTATGTCCTCTCTGTCCCCCTCCACCTCCTTTTGTGGGGTGATACTCAACCAGTGGCTTCAAACTTTTGCATCTATTTCTAACTTTCTTAGAGTATTATCTATATTTAGTAGTTCCTTCATATATGTGTATGGCTTTTGTGAGGAGCAATGATATTCAAATGCAGTTGTAGATAAAATAATTATTTTTATCTTGAACCAAATTTTTGCATGCTTAGGGTTTTCTGCTTTCTTCTGGCTAAACTTGTTACATTTGATTTATTGAACTTAATTTTTCACAATAAATCCTGTAGCCAGTAAACAGCCCATATACTCCTGATGTCCCCAAGCATCTATAGTTTACTTCCACCACCCTCATTTATTTTTCCTGTGGTAGATGAATGGTCACCAACTAACAAAAAATCTTAGCTCAAATATTATAGCATGTCTTCTAAATGCTAAAACTGTATGTGGCAATTCAAAGCTGCTAGGAACCTTTTGTTACAATTCAGCCTTTTTATGTTTTCTTTGAATTTGCACTGCAATGGGGAAGATGAGGAAAAGGCTCGACTGACACTTGAAACACATGAAAGGCTTAAGCAACTAAACATGCAGGACAGATGCTTTTGTTAACGTGTGCTGTATCTCGTTTCACCATCTTTAACAGCATATACAGCTTCATGATTTGACAAAATTACTATTCTGCTACCTATTGATGTGAAAATTTGATACAAGGAATCACTTGTTTCTGGAGGGAAATCAATTTTTTTACAACAATTCTAACCTAAAAATATAACTGTGAAGAAAAATAAAAAATAAATCAATTGATAATATACAGCAGCTCTTAGAGTTCTTAATTGTATGGAAAGATCCATAGCATTTAGTCAGACTGCATATATATGGCAGCCTATTGCATTTCCTAAAGTTAACACTGCAAAGAGAAAAGTAACTTCTAGTTTGAGCATAACTAGTATTTGGCTGATCACATATCCCAGACAGGTGTTAGTCTTAAGTTAGAAACATCAATTTACAGAGAATCTTCATTTTTTCTTTGATAGCAGATACCAAAGCCTGATGAAAATCTTTCATTAAAATGTTGTGCTTTCATTCTTAATTAATTTTCCTGGATTCAGTTTCTACAGTTTGATTTCTGCTGAGTCTCTCAGTATTTTACATTAGGCAGTCATTGTTTTTTTCTTTAAAAATGAGCAGAAACTTCAACACAGAAATAATCATAGACATGAGCAAAGTTTACCAGTACGATTGTAACAGCAAATCCTTCCTAACATAGGCTCAAATTTAGACTTGAGTTCTGAAGTTTGAGTTGGAAACAGTAGGTGAAAGGGAGTTGGATCTCCCCATTCCCACATGTGGATAGCCGCAGCTGCTTTTCCCCTCGAACTCATATATTACTAGCTTCTGACTTCTGGTATTTTTTCTTGAAGTAAAACAATAATGATGGTGATAATAATCTGATAAATTGGCTAATGAATATGGAATAAATTGGCCAATGAATGCTGCCCTCTACTGCACCAACTCTAGAGTACGTATAGGTCTAGTCTGTTTACAACTAAAGACAATTCTTGCGAAGTTCAAGTGGTAGGGAGGCCTGTCAGAGCAGGAAGAGCTGGGTCCTATCCGCACTTCTGCTTTGTAACCACAAATTTGTTACAGTACTTTACACATACTGCTTTCCATTTGTAGACCTCATTGAAAATACTCATCTCTAAATATTCCCAGCTTTCCCTCTCATTCAGAATACGATATACCACTGGGATTTCCTACCTTGTTTAAACTGAAAATGGGCATGGACTAAGACTGTCAGTTTTGGTTTATTTCATTATAGTTAAAGTAGCAGCCTTTAATCATTACCAGCAATATTAGTGCCACAACAGTGTTTACATCTCAAATATGCTTCTAATTTTCCCAGTCAAAGGCAAATTGTTGGTGATATCTTAATGCTTTTTTAGGTAGCTAATGCCAAAATGCAAGGTTATGATCTTGATCTGAATATTTCCCAGATGTGTGGTAAGGTGAAAGGTGGAACAGCTAACAGAACTTGACTTCCTATCCATGTTAGTCTAAGTTAAGTGAATTCTAAGTCAGGCATAATTAGAGAATGAGACCCCCAGAAGCCTTCACCTTCATGACTGTTTGAGATGAAAGCTTAGTGCTTGGGTGGATGTAACATAATCCACATGTTGGAAGAGAAATCAGAATCAGCTGTCACTGTCTTCTTGCATATGTTTTACAGTGCCCCATTAGCCACCTTCTTGTCAAAAGTCAGTGATCTTCTCCAAACTTAATGCTTCTAATTCATTTACAGTGCAATCAGGACCATATTCTAAATCTGATACCAGATCTACCCCAGTGACTTCCACTGAGGTTTCAGTTCGCATATAGCAGATCCAGTTTTGGAAGAGATGGTTGACAGACATGGATTCTAAGGATCCTCAGTCATGGAAATCACTTAAATCTTTTCCAGGACAGCCACATCAGAGATTATAATATGGATACCAAAAAGAAGACATAGAACAACTTAACAAAACTTTGAATTTGCCCCCTGGGGTTTGGACCAGATGACATCCAAAGGCATTTTCCAATCTAAATTATTGTATGAATTGAAAAGGCATCTAAAAATCTTTTCTATATCCCACCACACTGGAATTGTTAAGCTAGGAATCAGAGATTGATATTCAAATATTTAAGATAATTAGGAAAGTTTGCTCTTCTTAAATATTGTAGCCTCACTGGATAAATCACTGACATAGAACTCAGATAGCAGAGTCCTATTTCAAGCTTTGCTGTTATTCTGGTAGGTCACTGCTGCAAAGCCATCTCCTGAATCAACAGTGTTTTCTAGCTTCTCAAAATGATTTTACTGGCTCTGACACCTCAGAGTCCTGGAATAAGAGTCACACTCTTTCTGGGTATTATAATATGTATACTAGTATGTACATAAAGGAGAAATGGCATTCAGGAGCATGTCTGTTAACAGTAAACAGGTAATATCCTGCTTTCAATGTACATGATAAAAAATATTTTATGAAGGCAGAGTGGGAAAACATTATAGAGTGGTCCTATAACAGATCCATCAGTGATTTGCTTTAGCCTACCTGTTACTAAAAGGTAAGATAGGTTTCTTGAAGAAGTCAGGTTTAAGTATTCATGCTAATTGTCTTCTCCTAATACCTTTTGCATCTGCTGGAAATTTTCATTCAGGTTTCTTAATGAATAGCATGGAGTTTTCATGTAAAAAAAGGTATAGTTCTTATGAGATAATAGGCAGTCAGAGAAATGACAGAGAAGTTCTGCACTAAGAAAAATGGTTGATTTAGTCAAACACAGGTCACAGATCTGCAAGAATATTTTTTGTTAGTTTTCAGACATGTGTATTTCATCAGAAGCAGCACAGAAATAAGGAATTACTGAAGTATCAGCTAATGATTGTAGTATATTTTGGGACAGTACTGACCACTGTCTTTACATGTTACAGTAGAAGAGATAAGGCTTCATAAATTAGAGCACACTGCTCATTAAAATCTTTATTTCTGAGCACTGGACTTAAGATATTTTTGAGTAAATAATGGTGAAACAGCTGAGAACTGTGCCAGTCTGGTCACTTACTAATTCATCTGACATCTCCTGTTGAAATGGGATTTGAGGAGGGGTAGATCTGGCATAAACCTAGAATGGTTTAGCCTTTGGAAACTTCCAGTCTTCCTGACTGTTGGTAGTCTGCCTCAGTTTGGGAATGTGGTCACAGATCTCCCTTTTATGTGTCCCACAGCACTGGAACTGTTATGTTGGAAATCAGAGATTGATATTTAAAGAGGTAAGATCAATTAGAAAAGTCTGCGCGATTGCTGAGGTCAGTGGGTACTGGGTCTTGTCACCACTTTGCAGTAGTGGCAGTGGCAGCTTTGAGATCCTTCAGGCAACTTGCTAGAACTCCTTGCACCAGGACTTTGATACTAGAGAATTGAGAAGGTAGTTTGCCAACTGGGATTTTGTCATCTCTGTCTTATTAAAGATTTTATAGAGCACTAGCTGTTGCTCAGTATTTATGTGAAACATATGGCATATGGAAATTAAAAATCGCCTGCAAATAATGCAAGCAATGTATTGAAGTTACTCTATTGTTGTAACAAAGGAAATATTTGCAATATGATTTCTATCTTGATACAAAAATTTCTTCCATATTTCCTGCCAGAGACTGGTTTATTATCTTCTGCTTTCTCTGAGGGCTTTCATTTTTTCACAGGCAGCTGACAATGCAACTGGTGGGACTGAGTGGGGTCAGGCAGTCTAATTGCTTTGTAGTTGCATGGAAGTGAATTATGATTGTGCAGATGCATGACAATAGATTTAGCAGTGTCTTGTAACTGTTGATTATTGTGTTAGTTTACACACAGCAAGGAGCTCCCAGAGCGTGGTCTTGGCACACAGAGATTTCAAAAAAGCAAAATAAATAAAGTAAATAAATAGACTGACAGTTTAAGGGCAGCAACTGTGAGTCTTAGTTGTATGTTTCAACTTAGTCTTTTTCTATAAAGTTGTTTTGTTAGTGTCTACCCACAAGGATAGTGGACGAGATTACAGTGTGGGCTTGAGGGGAAAAAGAGGCACCAGGAAAATGGTGAATAGAAAGAAAATAATTCACTAGAGCACAGCAGAGCAGAGGAACATAGGCATTAAGAATCAGATTTTCAGAAGTGGTTTTGTTACCTTGATGCTTTGCTTTGTAGAATACTTGCTGTCTATAAGCCTGATTTGTGAAAGGAGTGCCACAAATTTGTAAGTCCTGTAGGAACTACAGTTGGGAGTGCAGCATTCAGATACTGAATCCCAAGTTCTGTAGGTTTTACCAGTATGCAAGCTTGTTGGGATGTTTTGGGGTTTGGGTTTTTTTATGTAGAGGTCCCTTCAAATTTCAGTATAACAGGCCTAGTACTGTTGTCATAATTATGCTTTTCATTACAGAAATAAATAGGTGTTTCATTTCTAAACACCACTGACTACAGTGTTTGAATGGTTTCTAGTAAAGAATTATCGTTAGTGTTCCATTTGATCAGATATCAGTTAGGATCAATAAGCACAAACCTGCAAATGAAAAACATGAGGATGAGGGATGTAAAGTTCACAATTTAGAGGCAAGATCACCAAAATTGATACATAATCTGTAAAGATGACGCACTGTGAAACAATTTAGGTTTTGAAGTTTTTGTGAGCAAAATCTAAATGATCACACTCCTACTGTCGCCTAGAGCTACCCCATATCTGAAATGATCTCTTCTGCTGCCTGGCCCTCTTAATGATTCTTTGCATTTCTTCTGGGATTCCAATGCATTGATCAGAAATACCATACAGTAGTTGTGACTGGTTTCTGTGTAACCAAAAATCCTGGATATTTCAGGACATCAGCTGCACACCATAGTGTGCATACACCTAAGTCCATAAACCTCCAGAACTCTTTGACTTCTTATGCAAATACTGTACAGAATACTGCTCTGTAGCATAGTAAGTTCAACACCTTCAGAAACATTTGATTCAATTCTTGTGTGTGGAAATACAGATTTATAGGCTTCAAATAAATCTCAAGAGATCATATGGTGTATCCCCTTGTCCCACAAGGTACATATGCATGATACCTATTATCAACTCTTCTGGACACTTTTATCACCTCTCTTAAAGACTGCACACACTCCAAAGCATCTTTAATGAATACAGAGAGTTTTTATCATCCTTATGAAAATTTTATTATTCTTAATATCCTCTCTTACTCTTCTGTGCTGTTGAGCCCATTATTTCTGTTACCTCTTGCATGGAATATTCCCCTCCTCTTTCCAGATAGTTTTCAAGTATTTGAAAGTTACTGATATGATTTCTCTTCCCATATCTCTTCTTCCTAAGATAAACAGGATGAATGTATTTAATCTTCCATTGCAAATCATATTTTCTAGACCTATGGCCATGCTGGTTGTCCTTAGACATATATTTAAATGAGCATAGAGCCCAGATGAAGCTTTCCAAGTGCTGGATGGTGTGGAAAAATTTCATCTTGCATTTCATACACTGTATTCATCGTTAGACATGTTAGGAAGATACTTGCTTTTCATGTTGTTCACTCAAGCCTAGGTTGTGGACCACTAGCCATCCAGACACTTTTCTGCAAAATAGGTATCTCATTCTTTTTCATACTGTATTGGCACTTCCTCAATACTTCATTTCCTTTTGGCAGTGAATCATTGAGAATTATTCTCTAAATATGGTTTTCTAGCCTGTTTTCCATCCTACTTAAAATACAGTTTTATATGAAACTAGTGTGTTTATGATAAATAATGTAAAGTGATTATGTCAAAAGCCTAACTATATAGCTCTTTTCATGATGTGACCCGTTACGTTGTCATAAAATGAAATTAGATTTAACAGAGATTGTTCTTGACAAATCTTTGTTGGCTGTTTCTCTGCTTTCTTCCACTTCTCTATATGTGGGGATGTATATGTAAGAATTAAAGGGCTACTCCACTACTTCACACTAAAGGTCAGTCGGTTTCCTGTCTCTGGCAGTAGCAGAAGCCTGAAGAGGAGCAGAACAAGCATATAGTGATAACTGCCTATTATACTATCCTAGTGTCCATCAATATGCAATTCAGAGACTAATGATGGTACCTCTTTACTTATCCTAGGAACACATTTTTGGAATTAATTGTTCTGATTGCTTTTCAGTTAGAATCATAGAATCATAGAATGGTTTGGGTTGGAAGGGACCTTAACGATCATCTACTTCCAATCCCCCCACCATGGACAGGGACACCCTTCACTAGACCAGGTTGCCCAAAGCCCCATCCAACCTGGCCTTGAACACTTCCAGGGAGGGGACATCCACAGCTTCTCTGGGCAACCTGTTCCAGTGCCTCACAACTCTCATAGAAAATAATTTCTTCCTCCTATCTAATGTAAATCTACCCTCCTTCAGCTTAAGGCCATTACCCCTTGTCCTATCACTACCTGCCCTTGTAAACAGTTCTTCTCCAGCTTTTTTGTACTGGAAGGTGCTGGAAGGCTGCTCTAAGGTTTCGCTGGAGCCTTCTCTTCTCCAGGCTGAACAACCCCAACTGTCTCAGCCTGTCCTCACAGGAGAGGTGCTCCAGCCCTCTGATCATCCTCATGGCCCTCCTCTGGACTCTCTCCAACAGCTCCACGTCTTTCTTTTACTGGGGCCCCCAGAGCTGGATGCAGTATTCCAGGTGGGGTCTCACAAGAGTTGAGTAGAGGGGCAAAATCACCTCCTTCAACCTGCTGGTCACACTTCTTTTGATGCAGCTGTCATGGAACCTCACAAACCAAGCCAGACCAACTAACAGATTAAAGCAGGATTTATTTTTACAAGATGGGAACAAAAATCAAAGTAAGTTTTACTCTGACAAAAACTGCTTTAAGACTCTGACAGACATTAACAATCCACAGGTTCAGGATGTCGATTGAGATGTTAATAGTACATGGCTGACTTAAGAGCTTAAGAGTTTATGGTTGATGATCCAAAATGCACATAATCACTGACCCATATAGGATGAGATCTTTCAATCTGTACAGAAAATGAACCGTAGGTGGCATCCCAACCCACATGGAGAGCCCCCAACTGCAGACTCACTGCTCTGAGGGAGACCAACTTAAAATGGCCCTCTTGTGGGGCCCCATTTATATCCAATTCGAATCTGACCTGTGGTCATATATGGTTATATAGCCCTCCCATTGGCCGAAGACACCAACTTTGTCATCTTTCAAACAAAATTACTACCACCATGTGTGTGTAATACGAACTGTGGCATGAAGTTTTGTCAGGTCTTTGTTAGGTTTTCGCAGGCTTTGTCAGGGTGGGTGCATCTGCCACAGCAGCTGAGGATATGGTTGGCTTTCTAGGCTGCAAGCGCTCATTGTCAGGTCATGTTGACCTTCTCATCCACCAACACCCCCAAGACCTTCTCAGGGCTTCTTTCAATCCACTCTTCACCCAGCCTGTAGTTGTGCTTGGGACTGCCCCGACCCATGTGCAGGACCTTGCACTTGGCCTTGTTGAACTTCATGTGGTTCACATGGGCCCACTTCTCAAGCCTGTCAAGGTCCATCTGGATGGCATCCCTTCCTTCTAGCATGTCAACCATGTCATATAAACTGACATCCCACCAATGACCGCTGTAATCTAACAAGTGTGAAAAAATAACTTGTTTCATTTTAAACATCTGGCCAATAATTTCATTTGAGATTCAGTGCATAGTTGTTTCTTCTTCACTTTCTCAAGGTTGCCTACAATTTTATAGATTCCCCCTCCTCAAGTCATTTCTGTTCCACCTCATGAGCCCTAGGTTTTAGTTATTCCTCAAACAATAGTTAAACCTTATTTCTGATCATGCATGTTGCCCTTTCCTGTAGCTTGTCCAGTTCTACTCCATCTTTTATGAGATGAAAGACTAGGGTAAGCATGCCTTTTCAAAATGCAAGCACGGATGGATATAAACTTTGTTGCTGTATTTTCTATTTCCTAAATATTTCCTACTCCTGTCCCGTACATTCCTAGTTTTTGTTTTGCTGTTATAATATTAAGTCATAGCTGGGCCATAAGACATTCCGTAACACTTTCTATGTTTATAAACCTAACATTGCTTTCCCTGTGTGCACCACTTTTTACAATATTCACCTACATTGAATTTTATCTGGTATTTTATCGCCTTGTCAGCTTGGATCCTGAGATTCTTCTGCAGTTACTCCCAGTTCCTTCAGATTTACTGCCCTGAATAGTTTTGTATAAACAGCAGGATTTGTCATGGCATTACTGTGACTCATTAATGAATATGTTGAGCACAGACAATGCCAGGACTTTGCTGATTACTTTCCTGAGAAAACTGATTACTTTTATTCCTGATTTTGAACCCATTTTTCTTTATTATTATTTATACATCAGCTTCACAACATGTGTATAGAAAAGTTGATGCTTCTTGGAATATAATTGTGGAATTGGTTCATGCACAAGCAATAACACACTGTACATAGACAGTTTTATATTTATTATCTATGCTCAGCCTGTACAAGCAGCACATGCACCATTGCTCTGACATTCCTCAGAGTGTCTGTCTCCACATGTAAAATCCCAGACAGAAATATGGCATCTCTGTTCTTCAGCTGCTCTTCTCCATAGCTCTCTAAAGCTACATGTATACTGTCAAATAACTTAGCTCTCCAGGTGGCTTTTGCATCTACCACTCCTGATCCTTTGCATTGCACTTGTTAGTTCACGCTTAGCTTTTTTTTGGCATGAACTATTTCCTCCTGAGATGAATCTCCACAAAATTCTCAGTATAATTCACTGCAGGGACCACTCCTAAGAGAGACTATGGACAAGACCAAGCCAGGCTTGATTCCTTTCATTCTATGCATTCTCAAGCCAGGCCCTGCAAGAGGATGTCTACACAACCTTGGCATAAGACTGTACAAACAGCAAACTGGTGGGCTGCCACAGTCTTCACGTTATGTAGAACAGAAAAAACACAGACATGTCTGAAGGCTATGGGTAAAGTCTCTAGAGGTAATTGAGGAAAAATGAACAAGTACTCTCGGAGATGCACCAGACCACCCTAGAAGGTGCGAAGATGATTGTCAGCCAGTTTTCACCAAATGGCCTCGGGGCCAGGTGCTCTTTGCAATGTTAGACAGTAGTGTAAGCAAAGGTACCTCTGAGCCTGACATAAAAGCACATAGAGAAGATGGGAGGTTCTTTGCCTGCCCTCTACACATCCCCTGACATGGATTCAGTTGGGATCACAGCATAACTTGCACTCACTGTCAGTTGAGTGGTTGATTGGAGTCGGTTGGCTGATTGGGATTTTGTGCTGTTAGATTCCACTGAGCAGAAACCCCAATTTAAATACAGAATGTTGAGCAGAAAAGCTAGAAAGAATGTATCAAACCTTCTGATTCATATTGTCTGTTAATTGTCCCAAGCATAGTTTTATGAGTATTTCTGCGAGAGTCTTACATAGTTCAAAGAAAGGGAAAACCAAGATTTCAACAACCCAGGCTAGGGAATCAGACTTTGTAGAAACAGACAAGACATGAGATGCAAGCGCATCCAATTAGATCACATAATCTTGTGTGCAAAACATGCTTGTTAGCTGCTATCTGAGGTTGTCAGCAGGAAAGATGGGAAACAATATAGAAGGAGACTTGAAGATAATGAAAGCAGAAGGGTGTGAAGTGATTGTGCTCTGCAGATCAACCTTTTATGTATCTGTGCAAGATTGATGATTTTGTCATGCTGCTTTTTGATGAGGTGTTGAATGAATGTTTAAGAAGACAGCACTTATCACTGCTCACCAGAGTTTAAAAATATACTGTTTGTTCTAGAAGACTGAAGATACCAGGTCCAGCCAGGTTAGGAGACAGTTAAGTATTAAAGATGAAAACACTGTGAAAGACACATATCAGGTGCTTGCACTATAGCGGGCAATAGTTTACATCTGTGTGCAAGAGTACCGACATTGTTGCTTGCTTTAGTGTTTCAGCATACCTTTCATGATGAAAGAAGTGTAGATAATATGTAAGACAAAGTACAAATCTAGCATTAAAAAATAAGAAGCTGATCACATAACATTATAATAAGAGTAATACGGTTATTGAATGGTTGGTGTCTTTCTGATTGGTTGTAATTTAGGATGAATTAAGTACACAGAATTATTTCTGTCAGAGAAAACAAAAAATGAATGGACAAAGCAATTAACTGGTTATTAGAAGTCATCAAGTTCTTCTCAGTTGCTAAACTGTTGGCCTTAACACCTTCTCCTTTGGTAACAACTTGCAATTAATTTCTCTTTATTTACTCCAAGACTGTCCAATAACAATTGTTATAATAATTGTGTCTTTCAATAAATATTTTGTCTGAAAAAGTTTAGGCAGTAGTTTGTTTGCGAAGTACCCACTGGGGTTATGAGTTACTCACAGTCTGTGACTGGTCATATTAAATCACATACAACATTGACCCAAACTATATAAATATGAGTATTAGGGTCAGAGACCTGCCTTTTATTTGATCACAACCAAGTCAGTTAGAATTTGTAGAGGAAAAAAGCTACAAGGGGAAAGCAACAGACTGGAATTTTAAGATATACTGAAATATTGTTTGCAGTCATTTTCTTAATACTGATCACTGATACTATATAGCTGCCCTAATCTACACTTCTCAGATATTCATTCTGTTCTTACAATCATTATAAAGTTTCCTTTAAAAAAGTTATTATTGTGACCAAGCAATATTAGGAATATTTGTGGCATTGTACAAGAAAACTGCTGAAAGTGTTGATGAGTAACTGCCACCAAAGATAATTATGTGAAAAAGAGTGATCATTATAGCTGTCCAGGGGTAACCTTACATTACAAACATGTGGATCCCATCTTTTAAAATACCATGGATTCCTTTTTCCTGTGTGAGGCAAAGACAGACATAAACCATTAGAACCAACAACTAATTGATGCAGTGAATTAGTGTGTTTGGCAACTTTCTGATTTGCAGGGAAAAGAATATAAAACATCCTTTTTTTTTTCCCCCCAGAGAAACATAGCAGTAGCAGGGTATTGCTAGGAACTGTACCTACCCATGGTCCCTTAAAGAGGAGCCCATAGAACTTTGTGATTTTTTTTTTATTTTACCCTATTACTAGGTCATTGTGCCCATACAGATTTAGGAGAGGATCCTACCCACAGTGCAATGTGTGTTGCCAAGCTTTGTGGTTCAGTTATGCATTGAGTTTCCTTCTGTCTCCTTCCTCCCACAAGTAGGTAAGTATTTGAGACTAGCAAATGAGAGACCGTATTTTTCCAGTCTTCTTGTCTTGCACAATAGGGAGTCAAGTTGAGATCTATTGTAAGAACAAATGAGGCCCAAATTTAAATGTAACTGTTAAAAGAAACTGTTGCAAGAAACTTGCCTCATTTTGATATGCAGCTGAGCAGCCTTAGCTATAACAACAGCTGCAGTATGTGTTGGACAGTCTCAGCAGAAGGCAACAAACCTGTCATTTGGATAAAGATTGTTGACAGACAAGTGGCAGAGGCCATCTGCAGTACACTGAGTTTCATAAGTCTCACAACTTCCATACGTCTCATAGACATACCTGTTTGCACATACTCTGGCCACTTTAGCACCCAGGCTCACTTCCATGTGCTCATATCTGTCAGTGCCTAAGTAGTGATTGGCTCCATTTAATTATAATTTGTGGCCCATTTGCAAATATATGTACTCTATCTGCTAGATGCTCCTGACTGAGCAACAGCTGACTACCTGAGCTGTGAAGACCTGCCTTTCCTGAGATTATAGGTGATGGACAGCTACTTGTCCTGGCAGTCACTGTGCATTTTGACTGTTTCTTCTGCAGTGCCACTGTCTATGTGTTATCCCTTGTGTGTTAGGATGGACAATAAATAGAACAGCCTTAACTCCATCCAGTTTCTTCCAATTGGCAATTATTCACATTGAAACTTATACAAGTGATAAAATGCACGAGGTAAACATAATGACCATGAATGTGAAAGATAACTTGGGATTCCACCCAGGTTGAAATATGCAGCTCTGCACACCCCTGAGAAAATTTACTGAGCTGTACTAGTTTCTTATTACAAGCTTTCCATTCTCCTGTGTGTTTCTGTGGAGATGTAGAAATTTAAGATTTGGCAGAAATCCTGAGTGCCTGGTCCTGTCTGCTAAATGGAAACATATGGACTGCCAAGTTTCGATTAGGATTTGGATTTGGATCCAAGTTTCCTTATAAACACATGAAGTAATCTTTCTGCTCAATTCAGTACCCATCAGGCCTTTGTTAGAATATTGGTCCAGTCTTGGGCACCTCACTTCAAAAGAATTAACCAATTGGAAAGAGACCAGAAAGAGAGCAATAGGAGGTCTAGAAAACCTACACTACTAGGAATGACTGAAAAAACTTGGATTGTTTAGTCCTTAGGGTTTTAGGTTGATTTGTTTCCTATTGAGAGTTAGTTCCAAGCCAGATCATTCCAATGATTTTGTTTACAGTGCTGCTCCACAAACAGTTGTATTTGAAGGGCTGGTGAACTTCAGCACAGAGGCAGGAAAAAGTATCTGGAGGAAGGGAGGGCTGAAACTCCTTAGGCCATTTTTGTCAAGAGATCTAACAAATCAGATAACTACCACCCTCCATCTGACTATATAAACTAGGTGGGGGTGTTTTGCTTTCCTTTTTTTCTCTTGGCATATGAATTACCATTCCTTGGTCAGTATAAGTTGTCAGTTGTAACTCCTCCATCCCAGAGATAGATCAGATAATGAATTCTGATACTATCGGTGTCTAATCTACAAGTTATCAAATCTTGCAATTTAGGGGTCAAGCAAGCTGAGATGTTCAGAGCCTTATATTTTCCATCAACATTCATGTAGCTGGCTATACATCTTCCTGTCTTGGCTCAAAGCATTGAGCTCAAGAAATCTGAGCTCTGATTAACAAAGCTAGGTACAGTTGGCTCTACCTGTAGCCATCTCATCTCCACAGCATGAATTAAATCCATGTGAAGGAAACAAACATGCTTATCTTCCTTCCTGTAGTATAGTTCCAGCACTTTGGCTAAATCTGATGACATGCTTGCATGTTAGTGTTGAAAGTGATAGACAAGCTGTCCTCAAGGGCAGGTCTGAACTCGACTGACAGCGTAGATACGTCCTCAAAGTCACTTCCTGCATTTCATTTGCTTAAGTTTAACTCATGTAACTTTGGACATTTAACAGAAGGAGTGTTGGTGTTTAGAACTGTTCTTTGGAATTTCTCCCTTCATTGACAAGAGGGGAAAATGTAGGCTAACTGTGCTCCTGAATTAATTGTTTCTGTTACATGTCAGGATGTATACTAGCTAAATTGATTCCTGCCATTCTTGTAGCTAGACTTAAACTCCTCCTTTGCTACCCAGCAGCTCTCACTATTGCATCAGTAATAAGGTTCTCTCTTCCTATGTACCCTACTGCTGCCACCCTTCCATTTACTTGATCTACAGAGGACCATTGGTTGAGTAGTCCTCTGCTCTGAAATTAAAGCCATAAAAACAGTAGATAAGGAAAGTAGAAGTGGTTTATTTTCCTTTAATCCCCTTGTGGGTCTGAGAAAGGGCTCTAATAATTGGTACTTTATGTGGTCTTCATGCACCATGAAGATTTCACATCTTACACTGATACTGTGCTAATGTACAAAGGCTCAGAGGTCCTGTTCCCACAGCCTTCCAGAAGTCTGGATACATATCTCAGGCTTATCCAAATGCATCAGATGTGGGAATTGGACTGGAAAGCTCATGGGACATTCACATTTTAGCTATAGTTGACCTAAATATGACACTTCAGCAGCTTGCTTTGTGGTCTTTCAGTACTTTCACTTCTGATTTAGGGCAGGAAGGATGGAGGTCTCAGAAAATATTAAATAATAATAGAAAGCACCAAACTGATTTTAACTTCAAATAAAGTTTTAGTTTTAAGTCAAAGCTTAGGTTATGGTTCAGGTTAGTTATTATTTGAGATTTCTGCCCATAACTGTGGCATCATGAAGATTTGTAGCTTAAGCTGCCTTCCAAAAACAACTGTACAGTCTGTAAGATTACATTTTACTGGAACTACTTTACTTCATTGAAAAAGTTTCCAAAGGCAAGTCTTGCTTAGCCCATCTTCAGTTTCCTAGGTTCATTTTATCTTCTACTCTACCATCTTCCTCTTTCTGTTGTCAATAATTCTTACGCAAAACAAATAAAAGGAATAACAGTATGACTGTTCTTGCAGCTGTTTTCAGCTTGCTTTGCACAGGTGTAAATAATGAAACAGAGTGGAAACAGAATCAGTGGCCTCATATACCTTAGCACATCAATCTTTCATGATTCCTTAGCACATCAGGCTTCTCATTTCTTCAAACCACCTTTCTTCAAGCCACCTACTAAGAGCAGCTTTTTGAATATCATATCTTTAATGTCATGCCTTATCACCAACTTTGATCCAAGCCAATGCCAAAGGTACCCCTTCAGAGAAGCTCCCTGGAGGGTGCATAAACCAAAGTTCTAAAAAGTCAATTTAGAAGAGTTACCAAGTTCTGCCCTCTCCAGTTACCCACCAAGAGCTGCAGCTGCCTTCACAGCCCCAGTAGCTTCTTGTCACCATTTGGGAAACTGGAAAGTTTCAGAAGCTCTCAGTCATCATCACATTCCATCCAGTTGAACTCACTCTCCCTCTGTAATATTTCTGCAGACAGAAGAAAAGGCAAGGGAGGGAGGAACTGCCTGTGAATTGCCACGTATTTGGGATAATCTCTGAAAGGGGGAGGAAGATGCAAGGTGGTCCTGCTCCTCTACATTAAGAGAACTGCAACTAAAGTTGCAGACGTTTAAAGTGTCCTTTAAGAACTTATTACACAAATGACACAACTACAGAAAAATAGTCACTGCCTCACACTATAAAGAAGTTGAATTTCATCCCAGAATCGAGTGGTTCTCATAGCAGGGTATGTTTGGATCCATTGCAGTAATGCCTTGATAATATATATGATGTTTCCTAACAAATTGCTTGACATTATTTCACTCAAGTTCTAGGATATTTTGTAANTTACGCAAAACAAATAAAAGGAATAACAGTATGACTGTTCTTGCAGCTGTTTTCAGCTTGCTTTGCACAGGTGTAAATAATGAAACAGAGTGGAAACAGAATCAGTGGCCTCATATACCTTAGCACATCAATCTTTCATGATTCCTTAGCACATCAGGCTTCTCATTTCTTCAAACCACCTTTCTTCAAGCCACCTACTAAGAGCAGCTTTTTGAATATCATATCTTTAATGTCATGCCTTATCACCAACTTTGATCCAAGCCAATGCCAAAGGTACCCCTTCAGAGAAGCTCCCTGGAGGGTGCATAAACCAAAGTTCTAAAAAGTCAATTTAGAAGAGTTACCAAGTTCTGCCCTCTCCAGTTACCCACCAAGAGCTGCAGCTGCCTTCACAGCCCCAGTAGCTTCTTGTCACCATTTGGGAAACTGGAAAGTTTCAGAAGCTCTCAGTCATCATCACATTCCATCCAGTTGAACTCACTCTCCCTCTGTAATATTTCTGCAGACAGAAGAAAAGGCAAGGGAGGGAGGAACTGCCTGTGAATTGCCACGTATTTGGGATAATCTCTGAAAGGGGGAGGAAGATGCAAGGTGGTCCTGCTCCTCTACATTAAGAGAACTGCAACTAAAGTTGCAGACGTTTAAAGTGTCCTTTAAGAACTTATTACACAAATGACACAACTACAGAAAAATAGTCACTGCCTCACACTATAAAGAAGTTGAATTTCATCCCAGAATCGAGTGGTTCTCATAGCAGGGTATGTTTGGATCCATTGCAGTAATGCCTTGATAATATATATGATGTTTCCTAACAAATTGCTTGACATTATTTCACTCAAGTTCTAGGATATTTTGTAAATATTTTACTTCATATTACCAGCATTTTTATAAAAACAGATGACATTTAGAATTAGTGTACAGATTTATGTAAGTGCAATTTTTCACTTGTAGTTTTTACAGTCGCTCTGTGCAGAACAAGACAGCCATTCTGTTGCCTTGTCATTTATATAATGATCATTTTTATAAACTATAAAAATACAGTTTATTTAAGTTGAATATATTTGGGTTCTATTGGGAATATGTTTCTAGCCTTTGGGACCTGTAAAGACAGCATATGCATAGCTACAGGGCACATCACATGTTGATATTTAAAATGTTTCTAACTATAATGAGTTGGCAATGGTTTGGGTATTGAAAACTATGCTTTTACAGTGGATGTGGTCAAAGAGGATTAGTTGTAATTGTTGAAGTTTACAGAGTTATGGCTGTAAAATAATAGTGTGCTATCTGTTTTAAAACCATAAGGGAGGCCACAGCATTTTTTTTTTAAATTATTTTCTTTTCCTTGCCAAGTTCCTAAAAAGCATGGAACCAGAAATGAGTAACTACTAGTGAGAATTTTCCCTCCAAAAATATTAATTTTTTGTAGTGCTTATTATCAAGCCTAATTACAAGTCACATTATATCATGGAAATTATTCACTTACACATTTTCTTGGAGTGAAAAGTTTTAGGGCATAGAAATGCCTGAGCCCAAGCAATGGTATAAAATCAGATACAAGAAACAAACAAGGAAATATACTGAAGTACCTTTTTTGTTTCAGTTTTCACAGAAAAGAAACATGAGCTCTAAATAGAAGCCAACATTGGTTGGAATAGAAAAAAGAACAAAGTGAAAATTAGTTGGATGATTTATCTGTTTTTACTTGATAAAATTTACTCGCTCTACTGAGTACGTTGGCCAAGTCTCTAGAGATTCATTCTGAAAATGAGAAAAATGACTCACCAGATAACTGAGGAAGTAGTAAATACAATACCTGTCTTTAAAAAGGGAAAAACCAAAGGCCTAGAGACAAGTCAGCATATCCTGAGAAAAAATAGGGAAAAAGTAATTTTAAAATGTTTGTAAACACCTAAGAAATTATCAATCAAAAGGCATTAATCAAAGAGAAGTAATACTAAACCAACCTCATTTTCAACTGTGATGAGATTAAAATCTTCATGTATAGGAGAGAAGCAGTAGATAATATAAATCTGGGAAAGATTTTTGAAACTGTCTCTAATGATATTCTCTTAACCAAGATCAGCAAGCAAAAGCTAAGTGAAAATCATGCAGGCCACATGCAACTTGGAATAGTTGCAAGTATTTTGAAGGACTGAAGAAGAACTCAAAACAACGTTAACAAATTAGAGAAATTATAAAATAAACAAGAAGTCACTTAACTGGGGCATGTGTAAAGTATGACATTTAATTGGGACTAATAAAATTCACAACTATAGAATGAGGAATGATTGTTTACATTTTTTCTATGTATGAATAAGTATTATCATATTACTATAAAAAAAACAAGAAGAATGCATAAATGTATGACTATGCATATGTCCTTCACAGGAAATATAAAATGTTTCTTCACATATCAACACTGGTAAGGTTTCAATAAGAGTATTATGGCCATGTGGTGGGCACAAGCAACGGGAGTGTTCAAAGGTCTAGAAAACTTGAAAGCTTTAAGGACAGCATTGAAAAACTGGGCTTGTTTAGAGAGCAAAAGTTAGTAGGTAGATAGGTAGGTGTGATAACAATTCCAGAATATATAAAAGGTTTCTGCAAAGAAAACAAAAATATTTTTTTTTTTCATGTTAGCTTACAGCTTAAACAAGAATTAATGGACTCACATTACAAGAAAGCCATTTAAGTTTGATACTAGAAAAACTTTCCAATGTAGATAGTGGAATAGGTTACCCAGGATGTCACAGAATCTCATTTTTTTTAGGTGTCTGAGAACCTATCTTCTGTCAAGAATAGCTTTCCTAACTAAGGTCAGTGGAGTACCCACAGTGGTCTGGCTTCCTTTCAGCCATATTGTCTATGACTACACATAGGTTCTTATCTCCAAGCCTGCAGCCCTTGAAAAGTATGAAATTTTGCATAGTTAATCTTGAGGACCCATGGAAGTTATATTTTTTATTGCAGTAGCATAGAAGTCCAGTCACAACCTGTGACTCTAATACAGAAACCTTGATGAAAATGCAAAAATTTTTGCATCCTTGAAGGAGTCGGTTTCATTAGAGATGGTACTAGAGTTTTAGGCTTCATACTGTATGTCTCAATTTCTTTTTTTTATAAATTCCTGCTGACTTTAATAATGACTCAAGAAAAGAATAATCAAATACATATTTTCACCCTTACATCAAAGGCACTTGATTTAAATCCAGACTCTCTCAAAGTTCTGAAGTCCTTAGGACTTCTGCTTGTAGATCCATGAGTTAGTGCTCTCATGCTGACCTTTGAAATGTGTGTCTACCTCACTGACACCTATGAAAAGATTCCTATGGCCTTCAGCAGATTTCTGACCGACTCATGAGAGAATGTCCTCCTGAGAAAATCTGTAAATAGTACTGAATAATTCACAATCTAGACAAAAGCTAGTTCTGTGCATGTAACTACCATGTAACTCCAGTGAAGTCTCCAGGGTGTAAATAGAGTAGCAGGGTAGATAAGTACCAAATTAGGTCCCTGTAACCCAAGACAATATATCAAGAGTATTAAATTAATTTGAAAGAAAAACAGCCATTAAAATGTCCCCTTCTCCCCCAAAATACTGCAGAGGTTAGAATATGCAAAATTGTCACTGAAATTTCTATATTTTTCAACTTCCATATACAGAAAGCACACTCAGTGAGAATAAATCCAGGATCATTGGAGATGAGATTAAACTGATAATTGTTCTGAAGAATTCAGCTACATTTGGCACCAATTAAATATCATAACTAGGTATAATCAAACTAGTTACTGTGGATATAATGCAAATGTAATAACATTTCTCCTCATGACCTCCTTTCAGCTGCCCCACTGGGGATATAATGGAATGTGAGATTGCAAAAAAACTTTACTAGAAAAAATTACTATATTTTCGTGAATTATATGAATACTTCTGTTACTTTAACTTAGGTATTGTACTGAAGAGCAGAGTTTCTCCATCATTCAAATGCAAAACCCTTAAAATGGGTTAATTCAGTGCAAGTTTCTTATTTAAGCACTGTTCTCCTTCAGCTGCAAGTGTAATAATCAATTGAAATGGTATAATATGCTGTTATTATTACAAAGATAATATGACAAAAAATATGACAAAACATAACTCAGTTTAATCCATTTCAACATAAAAATCAATAATAGCACATGTCATGCCAGTATCTTGGGTTTGGGTTTTTTGTTGGTTTTGTTGTTTTGGGAGATTTGGGGCGGGGGGGGGGGGGGGGTACCCCTGTTTTTAGAA